>CAUYQV010060818.1:0-13493 GCA_963574575.1 Galagoides demidoff
ATTCTGATGCAACAATCGCCTGATTTCTTTTCTGAATGTATTTACCTTCATTCCTTCTCTATGAGGTTTTTGTTTTCAGTACTTATGTTAAACATTGTTATAGTTATTAAATTTTAAGCCTCTCTAATTCTGTGAAGGCAAAAGTGGAAACCTAATAAACACATGTCTATGTAAGAAAAGTGAATAAATAAACAAATTAGTAATTGCCTTTTGGAGCCTTTGGCTATGTGGGCTGTAGGCTAACTGACGCTAAGTAGCCTCCTGAAGCAGTGGAATAGAGAAATGCCAGCACACTGAGTCCAAATTAAGCAAGAGTCCTTTACTGATCGGCTGATCTGAGAGCAGGCTTATGCCTCAGAGTCTCTCGACCCCTAGAAGCAGGGGTGGAAACCTTTCATAAGGAGCGTTGGGTAGGAAAGGGGGAGTCTTTAATGCAAGCCAAATTTCACAAGAGCCAACACCTGGTAAGGAGAGTGCCTATGAGGGGAAGCTGGGGCTTCATAGGATTTTGCAGCTATTACTAAATTCTTTCAGCTGAGCTTCCTGTTTTAAAGGGGGAGTGTTGAAAGCCCTTAGCAAGATGGAGTTAGGGCATAACACTGTAGCTCAACGAAGCATATCCAACTGCTAGTCAATGCTATCTCTGTAAGCCAGTAAGAATTCCTGTCCAACAACTTTAAATCAGCCTAATCCTTGTCCGTCTTTGCCTTGAAAAACCTGCTGTGTCAAAAGGCCAGAAGGAGCATTCCTCAAGGCAAAGTGGAATTGTGTCCTGGACAGCTGTCCTCATCCTTGGCCCAAATAAACTCCCTACATTAAAAGAAAAAAAAAGTTTAAATGCATAATGAGTTAGAAGATGAGATGATGTTAAAATCAAAGGATTTGTGAAACCTTCCTAACTGAACAAGAAGCTCCCAAAGTCTTACGGAAAAGGCAAAGATATTTGACCACATAAAATTAAATTTATTTAAATATTTTTAACATAAATGCCAAAACACAGAAAAGAAGGCACTTTCTACAGATGTGCTAGGTTAAACATTGAAATATATTTAAAATAACGTGATAACCTATTGACAACAAAAACACATACAAACCAGTAGGAAAAATGGGAACAATACATGACGAGGGAGTTCCTACAACCCCAAACGTAAACGGGCGATGGAAACAAAGGAACGGGCGTGCAACCTTTTCATTAACTGGGAAAATACAAAGTCTTTTATACAAATAGATGAGGAAAAACTTTTATTCCAGATAGGGATATGGCTACCACGGAGCTCAGATGCTGCTGATGTCCATGTGAATTAGTAGTGCAACTTTTTCGAAAAGCAATTAGAAAGGATCATTAAAGATAAAAAGGCACGTATCCTTTGATCCATGAATTCTATTCCTGACAAGGCAATTTATATAAATAAAAGACACCAAAAGATAAAAATGTGTGTTTATTGTAGGAATTTTAACAGTAACAAAATGATGGATGGAGACGTGAATATAGGCGGCCTCCTAGATGTGTTCCTGAGAATGTCTTTCCGTTGGATTTGTGTGTAACTTGGATCCCTGATAAACAGCACATACACAGAATCAATAAGAATAATACCAATGATGCTGTAATGCCTCATAGGGGGAAATAATAATACTGTAATAATAAGTTATAGAAACTATTGTGCTCTTTCTTTTAATTCAAATAAACAGAATATAGAAACAAACACATAAGGCTTAGATAGGAAATAGGAGAAATATCAAAAAAGAGTATTAAAGGTTAATACTCCTAGTGATGTATCAATGTCTTGCTTACTGCAAGGGGCGTTTCTGAGGCAAGAAGGGAGGTTAATGTCGATCAGATGATGGTGATGGAGAAGGTGCCGGAGAGGATGGGGATGGTGCTGGAGAATCAGGATTCGACTCTGTCTCAGGAGGAGGAGAGCTCACCACTGAAGCCAATCTCTTGAAAAACCTGTTTCAAAGGTTGTTTGCACATCCTTTTCCCTTTTTTCATCATAAATGACCCCACAGGAGCTGAGTCCTTATAACTGCACAGTCAACCTTTGTAAGCCGCTCGATGTTAGGATCTTGCCCTTCAAGCTTAGCAAATCCCACTTCAATGAGACTGAAGGCTTTGGCTAATTCTTTTGAGTTAAGTTTCTGGGCTCTGAATTTTCTGATTCTTTCTTATGTTTCTGTCAGCTGCTTCTTTATCTATGAGATTAGAGGTAGCACCGAGATGCGGCACCAAGGAACCACTTATGCCATGCGGGTTGGTTTACACACACCAGAGAAACTACTTCTGGATTATTCAATTATTTAATTACAAATTACTCTCATGTGGAACTTGGGGAGCCCATTCGTAAGCATAAAATGCCTTAAATCAGGTCTCCGTAACTCGGGGACTACCCATACTATTCAAAAGTATATAGATCAGATAGATAATGGTACAACCATAACCAGGAATATTTTGTTACTATTAAAAGAATGTGTTAGGGGCAGACCAAATGACTTACAAAGATCGTCACAATCTATAGTGAAGAAAGAAAGTCAAGACATAGAGAAGCATTATGATTGGGTTCGTTCAACAATAATAATAATGGCAAAACTTTGCTCTCTATTATCCACAGTAATGTATAAATCTATATCAACAGTTAAAGCTGAGGCTACAGTTATTGGACCAAGTGAGCACTGAATCCCTATGAGGTGGCAGCAGAAATCAGGGGACCTCAATTATCTGAGTCGGGAGAGGGAAGGCAGGAGACAAACACCCAAAACTGGAAAAACAAATAAAAGATGTTCTTAATATTTCTACAGTAAAAAATAGCCTAATAATATTTGTATACATGTATATGCCCATACATCAGGAGGTAACAGATGGTCAATGACATACTGATTTCGGTTATCTTGGTACACTAGGATTTCAGAGGATTGTTATTTTTTTTTAATATTGTGCCATTTTTAACTTTTTTTATGGTTTGGGATTCATTGAGGGTACAAAGAGTTAGGTAACGTTGATTGCACTTGTTAGATAAAGTCCCTCTTATAATTGTGTCCTGCCCCGAAGAGGTGTGCCATACACCGTGACCCGCCACCCCACTCCCTCCTTCTCTTCCTCACTTGCTCATTCTCCTACCCCACCCCTGTATTAGCTCATCTACTGCCTTCATAGTAGGGTTAAGTACTTTGGATTCTTGCTTCTCCACTCTTATGATGCTTTACTAGGAAGAATGTGTTCCCCCTCCATCCAGGTTAACACAAAATATGTAAAATCTCCATCTTTTTTAATGGCTGAATAGTATTCCATGGTATACATATACCACAGTGTGTTAATCCATTCCTGGGTTGGTGGCATTTAGGCTGTTTCCACCTTCTGACGATTGTAAATTGAGCTGCAATAAGTAGTCTAGTGAAAATGTCCTTATGATAAAAGGATTTTTTTTTCTTCTGGGTAGATGCCTAGTAATGGGATTGCAGAATCAAAAGGGGGGGTCTAGATTGAGTTCTTTGAGGATTATCCGTTTTCCTTCCAAAAAGGCCTTGTTAGTTTGCAGTCCCACCAGAAGCGTAAAAGTCTTTGGGTTTCTCTAAATATAAGATCATATCATCAGCAAAAAACGAGAATATGATTTCCTCTACCCCCATTTGGATACCCTTTATTACCTTCTCTGGCCTGATTGTATTGTCTAGAACTTCCAGCACTATGTTGAAAAGTAGTGACAATAGAGGACAACCTTGTCTGGTTTCAGTTCTAAGTGGAAAAGTGTTCAGTTTTACTCCATTCAGTATAATACTCGCTGTGAGTTTGTCATAGATGGCTTTGATCAGATTCGGAAATGTGCCACCTATGCCTATATTCTTAAGTGTTCTAATTAGAAAAGGATACCGAATTTTATTGAATGCTTTTTCTGCAACTATTGAGAGGATCCTATAGTCTTTATTTTTGCTTTTGTTGATATGGTGAATTACATTTATGGACTTGCATATGTTAAACCATCCTTGCATCCCTGGGATGAAATCTACTTGATCAGAATGCATGATTTTTTTTTAATGCATAGCTGTCATCTGTTAGCTAGCATTTTATTGAAAATTTTGCATCTATATTCATTAGTGAAATTGGTCTGAAATTCTACTTTTTATCTGGGTCTTCCCTGGCTTTGGTTTCAGGGTAATATTTGCTTCGAAGAACACGTTGCAGAAGATTTCTTCCTTCTCAATTTTTTGGGATAACTTCTGCAGTATGGGTATAAACCTTCTTTGAGGGTTTGACAGAATTCTGCTGTGAAGCCATCTAGACCAGGGCATTTTTTTATTGTCTCTTTGATCTCACTTCTTGAAATCCATCTGTTCGAGAGATCTATTTCTTCTTGATTAAGTCTAGGGATAGGGTGTGATTCCAGGTATTGATCCATTTTGCCTTTGTTTTTAATAATAAAAAAGATTAACCTCAAAATCAGAAATAGCTGTGAAGCTCATCTCACTGTTGAAAATAAAGGAGAAAGGAATTGATGTTGTCTCTCCCGGTTGTCTAAATAAGCTTTCTTGGCCACCTTAAAATGCATCAAAAATAAGTCATTCCAGGTACTAAGAAGTTCCCACAAATAGCTAGGACTTCATGTCAATGGACGATCAAGGATTTTCACATGGCTTACTGGGTCACTTTCTAATTTTTTGCTAATGTTAGCTCTTCAGAAAGGGCTTTCCTAACCACTTTATATGTTTTTTCGCATCACCGACTATTTCCTAACATATTACTTTGACTTTAGTGACATTTACTGTGAACAGTTGTTTGTTCCTTTTATAATTTATAGATTTGAAATCAAAGGATTTTTTATGTCTTCCTCTTTTACTAATAATGACGTGCAGTTCAGATTATATATTTTTAGGTTTCATCACTTAAACTTGAAAATATTTTCTCTGGACATATATTTTCCTCCCACGTCATATAGCTGTAGCTGTGACCCACAGGCTTTGTTAATCAGATATTATTTAAAAAATAATAGAAATGAATTAGTTATGTTTTTCAGTGATAGACATCATTTGTTATTGATTTCCATTCTGAAGGGGGAGGAGTATGTGATCAGAAAATGAGATCCGTAAAATATCTCCTTTGAACATTTATTAAGGTTTTATTTTGTAGCTAAGTATATTAGTTATTTTTTACAGTGTCCCAAGGAGATTAAAAGGATATCTATTTCTATTTTAAGGAATCACATTCTACATAAATCTGTTAAATTGTGCTCACTGACTGTATTATACAAATATTTTATTTTCCCACCTAGACCTTCATATTCTCAAATAATTGCAGTAAAATTTCCAAATGAAATTTTATTTTTACAAGTCAAGTCCCCATATTTCTATGGTTCTAACTCAATGCTTAGATTTTGCTGTGATGTTATGGGCTAGATAAGGCTGTGTATCATTTGTCAGTCTCTTTTATGACTATCTACATTTCATTATTATAGTGCACCCTTCTGTACACTGCTTAGAGCATATGGCCTTGATTTCCAAATTTCAATAATTTCTAATGCTTCATTAGATGTGTATTTGTTTCAGAATACACAATAATGAAATTTTTCCTCATTCTCCTCTGTTAATCTTCTCCTGGTAATTTAGAAGCTCTATTATATTTTTATATAATATAAGAAGTGGTTCCCACTTCTAATTGTCACAATTAAATCTATATTTTTTTCCCCACTGACACGTCACATATTCACTGCCTTGTTTCCACGAGGCAAATGTTTTTACAAGGGCTTCCTATTTTGGCCTCAGTATGAGACCATAGGAGTTGCAGTAAAACCCTGCCAAACATGAATCTGAAGGTAATCCCGTTTGTGAATGTCTCCTAACCTCTGCCCTGCTCAAGCTCTCACATCGGGTAAATTAACGTTCTCATCCTTTATAAGAAGTGGGTTGTGCTTATGATACAACTATCTTGGGATCATTTGAGACTTTCTCAGTTGGGGCAAATGTCAGTTGCAAACTTTCATCTTCTTTTCACTATCTTTTACTTTGGTGATTTTACATACTCTGTTATGTTTCACTAAATTAGTAAAACCATGGAGCTGCATTTTACAACGATTGGATTTTTCAGGCCTCACTTACCCAATTGTGGTGGAATATGATTATAATTTAATTTTCTGTTCTTTTTGGGTTTTTTTTTTTACAGTTATCTGCATTTATTTGATGCTGCATCTATTTCCGTACCATAAGTTTTTGTTTCTTCAGTTTCTTCTGTGCTGCCTCCTCTTCTAGTTTGGGACAGTTTGTTCCTTTTCAGTAAAGCTCATGTCGATATGGCAGACGGAGCTCATATACGGGTTCATGCGACTATGAGCTCTGTAAGTTCAGTAACAAATATTGGGTGCTTTTTTCACCGGGATATGCTCAATGACCAGAAGATCAACATTTAGCACTTTGGGGAGGCCACTGACCCTGTGTCTAGCCCCACTGTTTGGCCTGGATACACCTACCAACTCTACCATTGTAACATCAGAATGGTAAACATGGTTTCTTTTTTTTTTTTAATTAAATCATAAATACACAGTTCATGTATACATTAATGTATTTATGGGGTACAATGTGCTAATGTGCTGATTTCATATAGAATTAGGAGCGTTTATATCACATTGGTTAATATATACCTCATCTCATTTACTTAATTATTGTGTTAAGGCATTTATATTCTATACACAATAGATCCGGCATGTACCCTTGCATTATACCTATGGTACATAATGCAAAGGAACGTGTTTCTTTAAAGTGACATCCTTCAGATACTGGTGGCTTTTTATATATGCATATATGCCAGGCCTTGATGGCCCAGGCAGTTTCACATGTGTTCCAAACTTCGAAATTCCACCATCTTCTAATTACAATTTGGTGTCCCATGTTAATCTGCGCATGGGGTTCTCAAAACAGGTCTAACACTTTTACTCAAGTCCACAAATCTTAAGTCAAAGAGCTCTTCACATATGATATCAGAATAAAAAGATGGCTGCTCAGAGTTTATTCTTTTGATTTTTCATTCTTTATTACTTCTTTCATCCCCCTGTACCTTCCGCTGAATTTTGCTCAAAATGCTTCAGTTGTTCTTGTTAATTTCTTTTCCTCTGGTGGGGGCAATCGATTCAAAGGATTGTCCTTACTACACGTGCTTTCTCTTCTAAGAAGATTCCCTTAGGAGATATATTACAAAATCACAGTGACATTATCATCATCCAGTTATAGATAATTTTACATATCATTTATATAAACACCTGCAGTGCGTCCATCGCTCTTTTTATCTCTTATTCATTATTGTTTCTTTCTCTTTTATGCATAAATCATCTGATATAATGAGGTGTCCGGTCTTACTACACTGAAATTCAGTGAGAGCGCACAGGTCCTGCCTCAGACAATGGGCATGAATTGTATTCTTTAGACCTTTCTCGACGGATTGTATGATATTTGGCTCCTGTGTAGACGACCAAAGTTGCAGTCCTCTCCTCTCACAAGTCTGTAGGTGTTCCAGAATAGCTTCCACATATAGCAGGGAAGTCTGATTGTTAACTCTGCTATGCAATTATTAGCTTTTGATATAATTGGGAACTTGAAAGACTTATATGTGGCTTAGGATTTGGAAATGTCAAAAGTTTAGGTATTTTTTCCAGTATTTTTTCTTGAGAATAATGAGACATCTAAAGCCATAGTTTTATATTCCTTTAGCTCAAAGAATTTTCCTTGTGTTTCCTTTGAAATTATTGTTTTCCCCTCCTCTTCCTTTTTTTTTTTTTTTTGTCCTTTAGTTAATCCAATAATTACAATCAGATATCCTGGTTCTGTCCTCAAAACTTTTATCTAAAGCTATTGCTACGGGTTTCTGTTTTATTTTATGATCAATTGAACATTATGATCAATAACGTTCATTAATTTTATCCTTCAAGTCAACACTTTAAACCTTGGCATGACCAGATTCTCTAATAATTTATGTATTGATTACTAAAATCATAAAATTGTTAGCTGCTGAAATAATCCCTAGATTTTATCTCCTTGAGAACTAAAATTCTCCTCCCTGGACTATGATTCTCCTTCTCCAAACCGAGGATGAAAATTGAACCCTCCTCCCAGGACAGCCTTGATGGAGTTTCACCCCCAGCGGGTCACCTACATGTGTCTGAACCAGAGAAGACAACAAAGTTTAAACAAAAACCCAGAATCCTACTGTTTCTATATTTTCCTTAAAAATAAAATGAATATATTATTATGATGATATTAAACCCAAGACATACATAAAACAGAGGAATTCCTTTTAAGCCTGAAAACTCTGTGTTCTGCTCCACTCCTGGAAAGTAGTGTAACAACACTGCAGTGACAGAAACAAACATTTTATATAGTAATTCAAGACAGGTAAGGAGATAAATTCTCTTAAAGCCTCATGAAATATCACAGATATGCTAGCAGAAGTTTAAATTTCCACATTATGGAAGGTCTAATTGCATTGTAGATATTTCTCCCAGAAATCAGACCAAAATAGAGGCCTACTTTTCTTTCTCTTCTTCTGGCTCAGCATCTGATGGATCTTCTCTCACTTCTGTCCTTTACTGAGCTCAGAAATTGGATATAATAGAATAATAATCAATAAACCATCCTTGCTGAAGGCCAGAACAAGGGAGGTGGGGCCTTATGTATCCGAGGGGATAGTGGAAGGTTGAAAACAGAACTATCGCGGAAGATAAAGAAAAGAAAGTGAAAGAGGTCCAAGTGAGGATGGAGGGATTTCTCTGTTGACTGCGGTGACTATGGAGGTAGTATTGAGACCCTACGCCCATGGAAAGGCCTTACAAAGAAGTTGTATAGATTGACTCCCAGCTCCAATCACAACCTCCTCCAAACTCTGCAAGGATAAGATGATTTTTATTTCAATAAGAAGTCAAGTTCTGACTAAACTTTCTCCAGGAGCTCAGAAAGACATATCTTTCTCTTCATTTCACAGTAAAGAACCATTTCCCAACATATACACAAAGCACTGGAAAATGAAATTATGATAAATCACAATAATTTTTTTCATAAAAGGGAAATAAATAGTAACATTGTAGTAGAGAGATCTGGCAAACACGACCTTAACCGACTAATGAAGGTCTACATCGCAACATCGTCTATGGTACCATGTGGGTATCATGTATCCCTGTGGCATTCCATCCACAAATCCATAACCCCAGTTGAACCCTCACAAAACTCAGACAAACCCTAATTGAGGGACATTGGGCAGTGTATCTTACCATCATTCTTCAAAAAGGCAAAAAGGTTGACACTACGAAAAACAAAGATTGGGCAACTATCACAAACTAGAAGAATACAGAGGTACAGTGACAAAATGTGACGTGGTAACCTGGATTGGATCTCAAAACAACACAATATATTCAAGGAAAAACTAGCGAAATTTTAACAAGTCTAGAATCACAGTAAAATACCAATGGTGTCTTAGTTTTAACAAATAAGCCATGTTAATATATGAAAGTGACATGAGGGAAAATGGCATTAGAGGTATGTGGGAACTCTATATATTCTCTTTGCTGACTAACTTGTGACTATAACGAAATTTCCCAGTAAAAATAGTTTGTAAAAAACAACCTTCCCATAATCTAAAGAGTGAGATTTATCTCTGCTTAGGCATAAGCTAAGCTGGATACATTTGAATTGTTTCCCCTTTCAATCCGTTTACCTAGAAAGACAAGAATACTGGGACTATCAATGCCAGCAGGTTACGCCCCACATGATGAAACACAACTATTGTCTCTGCTGGAGAAACAGTTTCCCAGAGTCTTTTTCCCTTTCTGTTGATTTCCTCCCTTTACATTCACAGTTATAAATTGAAAACTTCAGAGTTTTTTTTCCCCCGAGTTATATCTTTGTCATTATTTTTGTTTCATTGGTTCTTTGAATGATTTCAGTGGCTCTCATTGGTGTCAGGTAGTGAGTTTGCTACCAGTACATCCAGTAAACAGGAACATTCTCCGAAATGGATCCTGTGTGCAAAGACTGAGTTGTTCAAAGGACATGGGACACAGATGGATGCCCATCTTCATCCCTGCCCTCGGTCAGGTCCAAACCGGATAGTGGGTAGAACAATGGAAGACAGATAGCATCAGATTCTTCGCCAACAAAAAGTACAAGGAACAGTATTTCCCCTTCCCCTGAAACTTGATGGGAAATCAAGAATCAAGAATGAAACTGAGCAAGAGGAGAGGGTGTTTGGGAAAGGAAGGAGAGGAAAGGCCGAGGCTGAGCCAAGGGTCTTGCTCCCTCCTGCCTTCTTCCTCTGCAGGACACATGTAGGGGAAGGAAATGGGCCATTAGCATTCCTGACAAATCTGAGATAATTCCCATCAGCCATGGTCCTATCATTGTTGGATGGGCTATTGGAAGTGAACTTCTCTCTGCTTTGGAAGTCTGAGGAGGGGTCTTGGACTCCAGCCAGATCCCCTCTGGCCATCGTTGTGTCCTGCCTTGGAGTGCAGCAAGGGAGGGAAAATAGAATTTTTCCTAGGACACCAGGTTTCCCAGAGTTAGGGAGGCATTCATGGGTCTATAAAAATTAAATAAAGAAGTTTAAATTCATTAAAAAAAATCTCTTACCAAATGAAACCTTGCTTTACCAGGAAGAGAAAACACGGTGATGCCTAACTCCTCTCTAAGCATGGATATCAGAGGAACTAAATTCTGAAAGTTTTCATGAAATAGGTGCTCAAATAATATAGGGGCCAATTATTATACAAATGCATTTAAAAGTACAATACAGGAGGCTAATGTTTACTGCCTGCTGAGTGGATCAGGACAAGAGAGATGCCACAGGTGGATGACCAGACTTGGGGGCAAAGGATGGGATGGGTGAATTTCCTATGTATTCAAATGAAAAGTAAAAAAGCATCTGTGAGTCATTACTTATAGAAAAAGCATTAGGCAAATACCACTGTAAGTCACACAGTTATTAAAACTAAGTTCTACCTTGCAATTTCTATTACACACACATTTATATGACATTCAGATCAACATCACATGAGACCGAACCACATCAGCTAATGCTCATAATCTTGTTCTTTCACTGTGCACCAATAGCTGCACTTTCAAGGGCTAAAAGGTGTATCTCAACAGCAAACAGCTAGATTATTTAATGAGGCAGAGTTTATGCCCATGGCGACAGAGACCCATATCTGGTGTCTCCGATGCCTTGCTAATTAATTGTAGACAGTATGTCTTTTCTGCCAGGTTGTTTCTGGAGTTCATACCCTGGAAAACAGGGCTTCTTCTGGTTATTAAATGCCTTTGAAGTGGGTCCAAGATGACGTTTCCAACGAGAAAATAAATAAATAAATAAACCCAAACTCAGAGAGATGGTTTTGGTCTCTGCCTTCTGTATGCCAACAACATTTTATTGCTTATATAAAAACTCAGGAATTGTACAAGTATTAGGAAAGAGCCCAGGGGAAAATGTACCAGAGAGAAGGATGGGAGAATGAGGTGGCGGTCGTCTTTCAATCCCTCCCCCATGAAAGCAATCCACGCCCGGCAAACAGACTCATCAGAAGGGCTCAAGGAGAATCCCCTGCATTTGGCAGTCCCCAAGAATCAGAGGAAGACACTCGCAAAAGTAGAAAGTTTGGAAACATTTGGATTCATTGTTCCATAAGATACATGGAATTTATGAAATCAACGAAAGGACGCATGAAGGGAAGTAGTCTAAAATCTGGAATGATAGGTAAGGGGAAAAATCACGGGATGCTTTATTTTATTGATTTTTTTTAAATTGAGAACCCATAGTAAAAGTTGCAAATAACACATTTTATGCATGTGTGCGGGTGTATCTCAGAAGAGAAAAGATATACAGGAATTCAGAGCATTTAAAGAGAAGGGAAAAGGAACTTTGAAATACAAAAGCAAACAACGAGAGGCCATTGCACCTGCGCAAAACAGAAGACAAAATATTTGTGTGTGAGAGCAACAGAATATGCCTTCTAGAAATATAAACACATAACTTTATGTTCATGAAGTATATACATCCGTATCTGTGCACACACCCCCACACATACAGGTACATATAAAGGTGTCTCAGGGAGAGATAAGGAGACAGATGAAAAATAATAATTAAAGGAATAATAGATGAAAACATTCTTGAGTAAAAGGGAATAAACAACACGAACCAAACCAACCAAAACAAAACCTTGGTCTGCTAACTAAAATAATTCTGCAAAATTAATATAAACGGCGCTAAAACTGGAGATTCATCCGAGGAATATGTCGGCAATTCAAATAGAAAATATCGATCCCAAAGAGAAGGGAGAAGAGAAGGTCGGTTGATGAAAACAGACCCCAAGTCCTAGTAGCTTCATAGGCTGACCTCTGTCCTGCGAGTCTTGAACAGAGTCTCTGCTGTTTCTCCATCTTTTGGTGAAGCTCGAGTGTCATTACACAAACTACAGAGGTTGAGGGGAAAAAACATCGTGGTCCCCAGATTCTATGACCGAGTATTCTGTGTGAGGGCAGAGGACAAACATTCTTGGACTGACCAGGGCTTAACACACAGCCTGTCCGTGTTCTTTCGCTGAGAAAATTACTCCAATTCGCTCTACCCGAGCGAAAGATAAATCAATGTAAACAACTCACCGACGAGGACGCTGTGGTCATAAAGGACTGAGGGTGTCCCTTTGGGCCTTGTACTTTTTAGTCTGTATCGAGTTTTCCCATTGTTTGACTAATAGTGGGGTGTACGGCATGTGGCAAGCTCTTCCTTTTTAAGAAGGAAAGATGCTGCCCTCGTAAAGCAGGACAAATGGTCTTGTCCCCTCCCACCAACCCCAGAGGGAAAAACCAAAGGAGAATTCCATCAGAACATGGTTCATCCTTCTCATCTGCTTGAAGTGTGGTCAGCAAGGGTCTAATCAGTGTCAGCCCCAGGAGTGAGCTCCGGGTCTCTGCTTGCTCTTTGCAGTGGCCTCAGATCTGTCTGCAGCCTCCCGAAATGGAAACTGAAAGAGCGCAGGATGGATTTCACATCTGCCATGCTCTTTCGGCAGCTTTTTTGTTTAAATCAAAAGTAAACTCTCTGGCTACAACCGGTGCAATTAGAACCTGATTTCTCTTCCACAGTTGCTTTCTCTTGTACAGGTCATGAACAAATTAAATGGGTCCAACAGTTAAGCTTCGTAGAGACCGTGTGTTCATTGGTATAACAGAGGCTTCATTTTTCACACTTTGGCCCAGGTTTCCTTGCATGGAATCCTTTCTATTTACTGGGAAGAGTTCTTGGTGGTTGAAAAAACTAGACTTTTTTTTTTTTTTTTGAGACGGGGCCTCAAGCTATCCCCCTGGGTAGAGTGCCATGGCATCACAGCTCACAGCAACCTCCAACTCCTGGGCTCCAGCGAGTCTCCTGCCTCCGCCTCCCAAGTAGCTGGGACCACAGGCGCCCACCACAACACCCGGCCATTTTTTGGTTGCAGCCATCATTGTTGTTTGGCGGGCCCGGGCTGGGGATT
>CAUYQV010060819.1:0-12134 GCA_963574575.1 Galagoides demidoff
GGCAGGCGCCTGTGGTCCCAGCTACTTGGGAGACAGAGGCAGGAGACTCGCTTGAGCCCAGGAGTTGGAGGTTGCTATGAGCTGTGATGCCATGGCACTCTACCCAGGGGGATAGCTTGAGGCTCCGTCTCAAAAAAAAAAAAAAGAAGAGCTGAGAGGAAGGAGCCAGAGGAAAGGATTTGGTAGGTAAGAGGATCACGGCATCAAACTGCTGTGGCTTACGGCTCTCAGCACCGGCAGGAACGGCAGCTACCTGCAGAGTCGTGTAGGAGGCACTGAAGTTCCACGTTTCCCAGGCTCCCTGAGCCCAGGAAAGGATCTGTGTAGGCTGCTGTCTCTAGGAACACACTTATTGTGGATGTGACCAGGTTCCCAGCAGGAGGCACAACTAGGACATCTTTCTATGTGGGTGGGGCACATCAGAAACACTTGGTTTCCCGGGGAACCTCCAGGCTAAGGCAATCACAGCATCATGACCACCGCTGGGCACAACCCTCTTGTATTCTATGAAAAGAAAAATGGCTGTTTTCTTATTTGGTCTAAATTCATTTTTTCCTCTAGAGTGAAAGTATGTTTGAAAGGGGTTAAAAAAAAAAGCTTCCAGCCAGCTGCTCTTCCACTAAGGAAGAAAAGAGTATAGGATTTGGGACAAGTAAACTAGAATGTGGTCTTTTATATGCCGTCAAAAGTGATGTGACTCTAGGCCGGTCACTCTTCCTCTCAGGTGGGCAATTTCCTTACCTGTTGAAAATAATAAGATTGGGATGAGTATCTGATCTCAAGAGCCAAGCCATCCAGTAGAAACATTTCATGAGCCGCAAATGCAAGGCAAATGTGTAACCTTCAATTTTCTCATAGTCACATTAACAAAAGGGGAAAAGAAACAGGTGAAATTATTTTTATAATAGATTTTCTGTAACCCACTGTATACAGGTATTGTAATTTCAATGTGTACCCAACATAAAACATTGTCAGGGTGATATTTACATTCTTCTGCTACTGCATCTTTTAAATTGATGTGTATTTCACATGTTGTAAACTTAACAGCAAAGCTCAATTCAGATTTGGCCACATGTGACAAGTGGGCACTCTACTGAGTGGCCAAGCTCCAGGGTCTCTCAGATCTTGAATTTAGATTACGGAGCTCTAAGAGGGGCACTGGTTTTGTTGCAGAAAGGGAATATAGGCTGACTACAGGAGAGAGCTTCTTGTGAGGGTAGGATTTTAAAATGCAGGTGCAAGGTGCTGAAGGAGGCCAAGGAATCTTTATGCAACTGGAGACAGACAGAGCTGGGATCAAATAAATCCTGGCCCCCATCACTTACCAGGGTCCTTCGGCAAGTCCTTTCATCTTTCTATGCCTGGGTTTACTCATGTGTCAAATAGTTTCAACATATCCTTATGGTAGTAAAATAGATTAAATAAGATAATATATGTAAAGCACTTAGCTCCAGGACTGGCGCATTTTAAGCACTTGGTTATGATGGATATTATTATTATCCCTCTGAGGCAAAATTAAAACCAAATCACATGCATTGTAGAAAAGACAGTTTTTTCCCCTTTTTCTCTCTGTAGGATATTGTAGTTTCTAGGGCTTAAAACGAGAATAAAATGTTTTTGATACTAAATCTTCATCCTCCCCATCGGATGTCCTGAAAGAGGTCACTCATGAGTCAATCAGTCACAGCTTCTCTGCATCTGAGCTCCCTAATGAAACCTCAGGAGCCTTCTTAACACAGGCAGCCACTACCTGTCAATCTGAACCAGCAGGCGGATGAAACTTCAGTGTCATCCCTGCATTAGCATCAAGTGGCAGAAGGTAGATGTCAGAACCCCAGGAGGCAGTATGAACAATGATGGAAAATGTGTGTGTGTGTGTGTGTGTGTGTGTGTCTGTAGAGGAGATATTGCAACAGAGAGAGAGCTGGAAAGGGAGAGAACAAGAGCGAGAAGGGTCTAGCAGGGAGCTGGGTATTTCTTTCATCCTGAAGTCAGAATGACTGAATTCTGCACTGACTGCAGCTTGAGGACCAGAGTCTCTCTGCATTGCTCCCAGGGCCACACATCTGGGCTGGGCTTGAACCCTGGCTATTTCACCCAGGGAAATAGGCTCGTTTAGAATTCCAAGGGCCCGATTTATCTTTTGCCAAGTTGCCAGCTCCTCCACTGCTGATAACAAATGGCTGGTCATTTCTCCCACCGCCCTGCTTCCAATCATCACTCTCAGCCCTTGGTCACGGAGGATCTCACACAGGAGGGTTGCAGAGCCTACTCATCCATCTCCTGCTGTTGGAGGGAAGAATCGCCTTGCACCAACCCCAGGGCTTGTCTCAAAGAGACGAGAGAATGCAAGCCAGGCTGACACTCCTTTCCCTCTGAGACTATGTGGCAGAACCAGGAGGAGGTTTAAGACAAATTTAAGGAAAACAGGTCCATCCATCTTTTCTTTGTTTCTTTAGTCATTCAACAAATATTTGTGGCAGCCCAGGGTAGCTTCTTAGGACCAGGAGAGAGGAGGTTGTAAAGATGAATTAGGCTTGATTTCTGCCTTCAGAGTTTACAGGACACAGGCGGATACACCAAGTCAATCAATAACTAGAATAACCTAAAGAAGGTAACATTGCCATTGCCCCTTGCTTGAAATCCTACAATGACTTCTAGAGGTCTTTGAATTAAAATTCAGTCTTCCAACCTTGGTTCATAAAGCCCAGCAGACTGGACTCCACCAGCCTCTTGGTCTTCACTTTGGCTGGTTGCCCCTGTCACCCACTTTGCTCCGTTATGGCCCCCACTTCCTCCACAATTCCTGTCGCAGGGCCTTTGCACAGCCATTCTCCTGGGATGCCCTCCCTTCACCTCTTCTTTGTTAGCAGCTCTCTCTGACCCTCAATCAACAGTTGCTACTCAGCTTTCATCACACCACCTTATCTCATTCTCCTTAAAGGTTCCCCCCAGCTGGTATTTCTTTTTATTTGCTTGTTTGGTGCCTCTCTCCCATCCAGAATGGAAGGTCCAGGAGCACAGGGACTTTTCCTTTTAGTTCTTGACTCTCTCCTGAACCCAGAACATTGCCTGACAGCTAGTAGGTGGCCAGTAAATGCTATCTTATAGAATAGATGAATACACTAATACTGAACATCTGGGGGGCACTGGCTGGGCATCAGGAAGAACACGAACATGAAGAAAGCCACTGTCCTCCTGGTTTCCTCAAAAGGGAGATGGTATGATTATCTCCATTTTATAGTTTAAAAACCTTTAATTTCTAAGAGGTATTGTGGAGTCAGGATTCAAACCCAGGCCTTGGGAATCCAAGCTCTTAATCCCTAGCTGGCATGTCCTCTTCTTATAGATGTGTCTTTCATCTCAGGAAAAACCGGGAACCGTTCGTGTTGGGTCCAGCATTTGCTATGAACAAGATGCCAGGACCTGCATGCTTCAGGACGAAGTTCTCATCTTCAAATTTCTCCCTGTAGATGGACTTGCCACCAGTGCCGTCGGTTGTGGTCCTTGATCCATGTTGTGGAGCCTGCTTAGGAAACTCTGTGTCTGTGGCATCACCTATCTAGCACCTTGGTTCAAGTTCTGAGACCTGGCTGTTGGATATGAGGAACTACTTAACTTCCCAAAGCCTCACTTTCCCCATATGTAAGAGGAGGAGGTTGGACGAGGCTGGGGGTTCTGCCCTGGGGGCTGTCAACCTATACAGCTTTGTTACCAGCTTCTACACAATCTACAACAGAAACCACTGAATGGGCCAGCCGTCCCAGTTTCTTTTCTTTCTTTCTTTTTTTAAGAGAGACAGAGTTACCCTTGGTAGAGGGCTCAAGGGAGCCTCTTACCTCAGCCTTCCAAGTAGCTGGGATTACAAGGTCCCACCAAGCCAGGCTAGTTTTTCTATGTTTAATAGAGATGGGGATTTCACTCTTGCTCAGACTGGTCTCAAACTCCTGAATTCAGGCAATCTACCCAGCTTGGCCTCCCAGAATGCTAGGGTTACAGGTGTGAGCCACTGTGCCCGGCCCCCAGTTCCTTTTACCTCTCCCTTGCCTGCTTCCTCTTGGTCCTATTTTGCATGAAATATATGAGTGTAATAAGAACAGCAAATAAGGCTTTAAAGTTTAAGCAATTTTTTTTCTTTGCTGACTGTAACTTTGTTAATTCTCCCAAGAAGATAGATAATATCCTTAAAAATTATTTTTATTTCTAATTATGGTTTAACTTAAAAATTCTTTTTTATTATTTAGTTTTTATTTTGTGATCATAAACCTAACTCTGCAATCCAGCTAGACATGGAGAAGAATAAGGAAAATATGCAACTCAAATAATTGCAGGGAGAGCACAGAGATCACAGGATATTGTGAGCAAATGGGGTAGAGGGGGGCTCTCCTGAGCTACCAAGGAATGGTTTGGTGGTTGAAATATTAAGTCAAATTTATTACAGCTGTCCACAGTCGGTAATGGTGACCTTCTTACTGGTCTTGCCACTCTTGGACCCAAAGTGCTCCATGGCTTCCACAACATTCACGCCTTCTTTCACCTTGCCAAAGACCTCACGCTTGCCATCCAACCACTCAGTCTTGGTAGTGCAGTTGAAAAACTGGGAACCGTTTGTTTTGAGTCCAGCATTTGCTATGAACAAGATGCCAGGACCTGTATGCTTCAGGATGAAGTTCTCATCTTCAAATTTCTCCCTGTAGATAGACTTGCCACCAGTGCCATTAGGGTGTGTGAAGTCCCTACCCTGGCATGTAAACCCTACAATAATTCTGGGAAAGCAGGAACCCTTATAACCAAATCCTTTTTCTCCAGTGCTCAGAGTATAAAAGTTTTCTGCTATTGTTCAAACTTTGTCTGCAAACAGCTCTAATCTGTTAACACAGCTTTAAGGATTAGCTAAGCAGGCACTTCTTGGTTTCCAGGTCCTCAAAGGAGATGTGGCTCACGGGCTCACGATCGGCAGCAATATCGAAGAACATGGCTGGGATTGACCATGGCTGATACCAGGCAACTATAGGAAGCAGCAGCGTCTGCAGAGCCAACTTAAACATAAGTTTAAACATTTAGGGATCAAGATGGAGGACTTACATGAATTTCCTTCCCTCATGACCCAAATCCCATAAAAATAAGAGAAAAGGTAATTTTTAATTCTAATCCATCTACAACTTTGTGGGGCAATGAGGGTGTTGTTCATGGACCAGACATTTCGAAGAACTTCTGAAAGATTTAATTTAGATGTTATCTGATCTATGGAGAGGGAACTTTAGAGAAAATCACAGCACTGAACCCAGCCTTCAGCTCAGAGTACACAGGGATCTGGGATGATGACGGGTAATCCTTTGTAGGCTGGTTGAGTCCTTTTCCTCCTTGCTTAGGGTCAGCAGAAATGTACACTCCAAGAATGAAGTGCAGCCTGGGACTCAGGTTGCCCTTGACCCCAGATGATGGAACCTCCCACACCAGAAGACAAATGGCTGAGATTTCCCCACTACACAGCAGCATGTCTTATCCCCTGCACTCTTCAAATGCAGGTGACAGAGAATAGATGCCTTGCTCACTAGCAAGCAGACTGCGCCTCAAATACAAAGACTAGCGTAACCCCAGAATCTCTAAGTATTTTAAAAAAGAATCTACCCCTGCAAGAGAAAAATGAATATATAAGTAAATAGAGATCATAGAGCAAACAGATGGCAAACTAAACGTGATTAATCTATTCAGAAAGATGAAATAGGATATTACATCCATAAATCAGGGTATGTTGAAGTTAAAACACAAATATATGCATTTTTTTCTCATTACTATAGAACATATACTAATTGTAGAAAATACAAAATAGCACATAGAAGAAAACTAAATCATTCATGATCGCAACATTGAGAGAAAACTTTTAGTGTCTTTCTTTTCAGTCTTCAAATATATGTATATGCAAATCTATAAACACATACATTATTTTTCAAATAATTTTTATACAAAAGAGATCACATGGTTGGTATCCTGCTCTAAAAGAACTCTGAAGCCTAATTATATATTCTGAACATCTTTCCATGCCATTAATCATTTGTCTACCTAGGGTTTTTTTTTCCTTTTGGAGACAGTCTTGCTTTGTTGCCTGGGCTAGAGTGGAGTGGTGTCATCCTAGTTCACAGCAACCTCAAACTCCTGGGTTCTAGGGATCCTCCTGCCTCAGCCTCCCTAGTAACTCCCTGCACCTGGATAATTCTTCTATTTTTATTAGAGACAGGGTCTTGCTCTTGTGCAGGCTGGTCTTAAACTCCTGACTTCAATTGAATCTCCCTGCCTGGGCCTCCCAGAGTGCTAGCATTACCAACATGAGCCACTGCCCCACCTTACATGTGATTTTTAATACATACATGCTATTCCACTGTATGGATTCCCATAACATGTCAATACTTTATACATCTAGATTGGTTCCAAAACTTTTCACAGTTATGAATAAATAAGGCTGGGATCCGTATCCTTGAATGTGGCTCTCTGAGATGATAGTCCTAAAAGCCCATTGGTGTATGGAATCATTGCTGTAATAGGAACAGCATTTATTGAGCATGTGGTAGATAGGCAAGTGACTCCATACTAGTTCATGTATCTCCAGATTCCATGTTTCTACTTTTGCTCACAAGTGTTGCTTTTGTGTACTATTCTCTTAGCAATCTGAAATGCTGGCTTTGCCACTTGCTAGCTGTGGGACCTTACACAAGTTGCTATAGGTCTCTAAGCCTCAGTTTCATGATTAATAAAATAGGGACAACAATGTTGCCCAACATACAGGCTTATTCTGAGAACGACATGAAATAACGAAAGCGAATAGCACAATGAATGCTTGGCACGTGGAAAGAACGTGGTAAATATTAGCCGCTCTTATTAACCTATCCATGGAGCTAATCAGAAATTAACATTGCTTATTTATTCACGCAGTGGGGTGTGCTCGATCGGCCTGCCTTGATAGTCTCTTTGTGAATCACACTGCAGCTGAGATTTTCCTCATTTGCCCTTCAAATGCATCTAACCCAAGGAGGGAGTTAGTGGGGGCTGTGAGAGCAAGAAAGGTCTTAGGATTTCCTCCAGCCTTCTGCTGGCTGCAAAAACTCAACAGGAATCTGCTTCTGGAGGGGCTGGCTTCCCATCTGGCTGTAATCACCCGCTTCCAACCCAAAGCGCGAGTATCTCACAAATTAGGGAAATCAGAGGCAGCCACTTCAGCCCGAGCCAGGCAGCGGGATGCCGAGTGGCTGCAGAACCACTTGCCGCAGTTGAAATTAACAAGCTTCTTGGGTTGAAGGTTTTAATTAAAAAATGCTAGAGAATTATTTCCTTAATTCAGATACTTCTTCTTAGTAATCGCTTTCCTCTGTGCTGCCCTGAGATTTTATCTACAGCTTGCTTAATGAATGGTCTCAATAGCCTGAGCTACATAGGACCAGAGGTGGAGTTTCACGACTTGAGTGTTGGATGGGTGTTGTTCAGGGCTCAGTCCTGGGGGCCCAGACCTCTTCACGCTGGGTGTTACCTCTGAGCCATTGCATCCTCTCCCACGGCTTCAGTCATGCACCGTCACCTCCTCCACTGGCTTCATAGCATGGAGCTCTCCATGGTCCTCCACCCCTCTGTCACAGCCGCCCAATGGGACCAGCATAGGCAGCCATAGGTCTAAAATAATCTCCTCCTCCTCTTCTTCTTCCTCTTCCTGTAGCCCATGCAGTACATGAAGTACTGAATTTGGATACCTACGCTGGGATGCTAGGACACCTTAGATTAAAGTGACCAGATTTTAACATTGGTAAAGCGGGACACCATTGACAGGGGTGGGGGGTGGGGCCTGACAACAATGCAAACTTTGATAAGCAGTTCTCAACAATTATTTGTTATTATTAAAGTTTAACATAAAATTAACAAAAATAATATAAAACTCATATCCTGGCAAAATAGCCACATGGCAGCCGAAAACCGTATATTCCCTTCCTGTTCTCCCTAGTTCCCTAGCTTGTCGTGCATTCTTTCCAAAAATTGGGACTTTTTAAAAACACCGCAGGACACGGGACAAATTGTTAAAAATCAGAACTGTCCCGCCAAAAGTGGGATGTCTGGTCACCTTACTCTAGAGAAGGGGGGGCTACTTGTTTGTTCCAGACGGTTTGGCTCCTTCTGAGCTAATGGTCCTTGCCTAGAAGCAAGGGAGGGAGCCAGTCTCCTTCTGATACCTTGCCCAGGAGGGGAGTAGGGAGTTTACATTAGCCTTTTCATTTCCAACTGAAGTTACATTAACTTTTTCAGCAGCTGAAAACTGTATATTCCCTTCCCATTCTCCTGCTGTTCCCTAGCTTGTCATGCATTCTTTCCAAAAATCAGGACTTTTTAAAAACTCTGCGGGACATGGGACAAATTGTTAAAAATTGGGACTGTCCCGCCAAAAGTGGGACGTCTGGTCACCTTACCTTAGACTCCTGGGGCCGATACCATGCCCTGAGCATTTCTCTCCTCTTTGCTATTTCAGGTCATACCGGACTTTCATCCACCAGCTCCTGCGTTTTGTGGTCTGAGTCTTCTCTTGTCACTAGAGCCTACTCTGTTACTATATGGTGGCTCATATGTGCTGGAGAATTGATGCCCACCTCCCAGAAGCAGCCTCCAGCTAAAACTGGCAGGAGCCATGTGTAGAGGCCCCAGCTCCCTTGTTGCCCAAGTGGAATGTTCTGTATCATCCCTAGAGCTCCCGAGCAGGATTAAGCTCTACTTGCCCATGCTGGTGGTTGACCACATAGCTTATCCTTTATCAGTTGCTTTCTCTTCCTCTCTCACCTCCCCCCTCCTCCATCTTTATCTCCTAAATGTAATTCTCCCTCTTGAATCCCTATTTCATGGTCTATGACTGGGGACCAAATTAAGGATTTTCCTTTGTCCTTTTAAGCCACCATGTCAATCCGTCTTCAACATCTGTCTCCCTAATTATCTCTGCAGCCTGAATTCTTCCTTCCTACTGCTGCTGCCTTAGTCCAAGCCTCTGCCATCTCTAGTCTAGACCACTGCCCAGCCTATCCCACACTCTCATCTTGCCCCTGAAATCCATCATATGGGTGCACTCGAGGTGACCTTTAGAAAATGAGGCCTGGAGGCTGAGGTGGGTGGATCACTTGAGCTCATGAGTTCGAGACCAGCCTGAGCAAGAGTGAGACCTTGTCGCTAAAAAAATAGCTGGGCATTGTGGCTGGTGCCTATTAGGGGGCTGAGACATGAGGATTGTTTGAGCCCAAGAGTTTGAGGTTGCTGTGAGCTATAATGCCATGGCACTCTATGGAAGCAAGAAAGTGAGTGAGAGGAAAGAGAGAGAGAGAGAGAGAGAGAGAGAGAGAGAGAAGACAAAGAAGGAGGAGAGGGACCCGAAGAAAATAAAGCTTGGTCATACCTTGCCTCTGCTTTATCCTCCTAGTGACTCCCACTGCCTCCAGGATATAGACCAAATTCCCTAATTTGGCTCACAAGCTCCTCTGGGATGCTTCACATGTTATTGCCTGGAATCCTGGACCTCCCTTGGCCGCTTGCTTTGTCAGGCTCCCCTATTCACACTGAGCTTCAACAATCACCCCTTAAAGGAAGCCTTCTCTGACCTGTCCTCTACTCCAAACTGAATTAGTTTTCTAGAGCTGCCATAACAGAATACCACAGACTGGGGGGGCTTCAACAACAGACATTTATTTCCCCACAGTTCTGGAGAGTAGAAGTCTACAGTCAAGGTGTTAGTGATTGAGGTTCTTTCCTTGACCTGCAGGAGGCCACCCCCTTGCTGTGTCCTCCCTGTGTTCTCTGTGTCCTAATATCCTCTTCTTGCAAGGACACCAGTTATATTGGATTATGACCCCATTTTACCTTACTCATCTTTTTAAAGGCCTTGCCTTTAAATGCAGCCACAATCTGAGGTCCTGGGACTTAAGACTTCAACATATGAATTGAGGGGGGTGCAATTCAGCTTATTACAGTTACCTTCCTTTGTGTCCTCATAGCCCCCACTCCACACTTTCCTCTGGGTTAGAAATGATCACCCTCTTTTATACTGTTCTGTGTATTTCTCTTTCTTCCCAACTAGACGACCTTTTTGAGGGCAAGGACCCTGCCCCCACTTCTGTATCCCCACAGTACCCAGAGCATTGGCTGGTGCACAGTAGGTACTTGGCCAATATTTGTGAAGCACGTGCATATAGTTTCCATCTTGATCATCCTTAGTTTCTATCTTGATTATCCTGAGAATTAAGTGAGAGGAGAAATAAGAAGAACCCATGTGCTCAGTGCAAGGCTGACCTGTGTCTGGAAGACACTGCCAGCCATATCACCAGGCCCAATTTTCCTTTGGGACATTGTCCCAGGGGTTTTCTCTTTATTAGCTGGTCACCCTATGCTCTTCATTCTAATATCTCCCCCACCAGACCAATGTGAGGAACATATACAGTAGTGCTTGGCAGCCCTGTGACTTTTTTCAACTCTGAACATCTCTGATAGATCAATGAGTCACCTATAAATTTCAGTAGCCACATGTGGTTAGTGGCTACTATCCTGAAATACAGGTCTTTTTTTAAACGAACAGTTAATCTTGTCTAGGGTGGTTCACCCAGCTTTACAGGAGGTGGAAACTTCTATATCATTTCATGTCCAACTTTGGCAAATCAAGAGATACTTTCTTTTTTGTTTGTTTGTTTTTTTCTTAATTTTTTTATTAAATCATAACTGTACATTAATGCATTTATGGGGTACAATGTGTTGATTTTATATACAAGTTGGAATGCTTACATCAAACTGGTTAACATAGCCTTCACCTCACTTAATTATTATGTTAAGACATTTATACTCTACTCTTAATAGATTTGACATGTACCCTTGCAATATGCACCATAGGTGAGATCCCACGTTTGTGTGAACACTTTAAAGATGACTTTTTTTTCTCATTGACTGTCTTGCCAGCTGCTGTCATCCTTTAATTAGAAGTCTTCACTTCCCCCAAGTCTCTCTGACAAATAGATAATAATGATCTATAAACAAACATGTACATGCACCAGGGGAGCAACTCTTGAAAAGAACTCTGCATAGCAGGAGGGAGGCAGACAACCAAAGCATTGAAGGCACTCAGACCTCAGTTAGAATCTTGGTTCTGCCACTGGTCCCTGATACAACGTCCTGTGATGACGGAAACGTCCTTCCCTCTGCTGTCTAATAGGTAGCCACTAGCCACATGTGGCTGTTGAACACTTGAAATGTGGTTAGTGGACTGAGGAAGTGGGTTTTTATTCATTTTAATTTTAATTTAAATTTCAATAGCCACATGTGGTTAGTGGTTACTATTCTGCAATACAGTCATTTAAAGGCCAGTCATGTCACCTCCATGAGCCTCTGCTTCCTTCCCTATAGAATGAAAATAAAATTCTCTGTTGCAGGGTGGTGAGGTGGCTCATACCTGTAATCTTAGCACTTTGGGAGGCTGAGGTAAGAAGATTGTTTGAGGTCAGGAGTTCAAGACCTGCTTGAGCAAGAGAAAGACTCTATCTCTACCAAAAGTAGAAAAATTAGCAGGTCGTAGTAGTAAATGCCTATAGTCCCAGCTACTTGGGAGACTGAGGCAGAAGAATCACTTGAGTCCAGGAGTGTGAGGTTGCAGTGAGCTACACTGATGCCACTGCACTCCAGCCTGGGTGACAAAGCAAGACCTTGTCTCAAAAAAAAAAAAAGAAAGAAAGAAAGAAAGAAAAGAAATGAAATGAAATCTCTTTATACCTGTTGCATAAGGACAATACTGGCTAGCTGTTGTAACAAACAGGCTCCAAAACATAGTGCCTTTGACAAGTTAGAAGTTTATTTCTTGGCCACATACAACCTAGAGTACTCCCCCTCTGAGGAACATTCAGGGACTCTGCTGTTTCCAACACACAGTCATTCTAGCTCCCCTCATCCAGTCAGCAGGAAAGGGAATACAGCAAAATTTCAAAGCTAGAGCTTTTCTCTTTTTTTTTTGAGATGGAGCCTCAAGCTATCCCCCTGGGTAGAGTGCCATGGCATCACAGCTCATAGCAACCTCCAACTCCTGGGCTCAAGCGAGTCTCCTGCCTCCGCCTCCCAAGTAGCTGGGACCACAGGCGCCC
>CAUYQV010060820.1:0-13677 GCA_963574575.1 Galagoides demidoff
CGTGTGGTAATTGGTAACTCAGAAAGAAAATGAATAGTGTAAAATTAGGCGGAGTGAATTATTCATGGCCGTGTTTTCTGCCATCATCTTCCACTGGTGTCTCCCTTTAGAAGGAAACTTAATAATGAGAGACTGAAACATCTCCCCCTTGTCCCTTTTTCTCAATAGAAGCCCATTTACTATCCTGGTTGAACTATGCCGTGGCAGAAAGCAAAATAATAATTATGATAGTTACAGTTGTAATCCTAGCAAGTGGGGTTTTGTTTGGTTTGGTTTATGTTTGTGGAAAGGAAAATAAAAGGTGATAACACTTTGCCCAACCTCCCATTCTATGTTGGACATTTGTGTGCTGAGAACCCTACCGGTGGCCACTCCCATTCCTTGGCAGGACTCCCAGCCTCACCCCAGCTACCCTGGAAGGGGTCATATTTTCATAAGGCAGCCTTGTTACTTACCTGGCTGTCCCTGTCACAGAACCATCAGCTTTCTAATGCTGGGGACAGTATCTCTCCCACCCTTCCATGCCCCAAGACCTGGCATTATTCTTGGCACCAAGAGGGGTTGAAAAGTAAGTAATGAATAAAAGTGTGACTAAAAGGGATACAAAAAATTGAAAATCATTGAGCCATATCCTTCTATCTGAAAAAAAAGGAAAATCAGGGAGAAATGTATTCATTCAATAAATAGCTACAGAGTAAGCCAGCTACATGCCAGGGACTCCTCCAGGTATCTAGACTATGTTAGGGAACACTAATGTGGCAACAGAAATCCTGCCTTCTGGAAGTTCATATTCTGGTAAGAGGAAACAGAAAATCAACATAATAAAAAGAAGAGTATAGATTATATGAAAAAGTGATTAAGTACTGTGATAAATAAAACCTCAGCCACAGTTCAGAGTTGAAGAACACGGGAGTAGAGGAGGAGGGTGTGCCATGTCCATGGTGGGCAGGGGAGCCACAGCCAGCCAGTGACGTTTGAGCAGAGACTTGGAGGAGGAGAGGGCTGCCGCCAGGTGTGTGTCTAAGGGAGTGAGTTCTGTGCAAAGGCCCTGTGAACCGCCTGTGTACCTGGGGGTAGTGGACTCATAAGGGGGCCAGCAGAGCTGAAGACAAATAGAAAGAGGACAGTGGTGGAGCGAGTGCTCCAAGCTGCAGGCCATTGTTAAGACCTGCTGGGAGGCTCCTGCAGTCATTCAGAAGAGCACTGACTGACAGTGCTTCAGACCACAGGCTCCCATCTGCACTGGATATACCACACACGTGCTCTCCCTCAGGGCTGCTAAACTGAGAAGCATAATACAATAGAAATGCATTCTCTCATGGTTCTTGAGGCTGGAAGTCAAGTTGGGGTGCTGGCAGGACTGCCCTCCTCCTGGAGGATCTTGGGGAGAACCGTTCGTTGTTTCCTTCAGCTCCCGGTAGCTGGTTACAGTCCTTGGCTTGTGGCTCCATCACTCCAATCTGTCTCCACTGTCACCTGCCTCCTCCATCTGCCTTCTCCTCTGGGTCTTATAAGGACACTTGTTATTGGCTTTAGCACCCTCACAGATAAGCCAGGATGACCCCTCATCTCAAGATCCTTAACTTAATTACATCTGCAAAGACCTACTTTTCCAATTAAGGCCACATTCACGGGTTCCAGGGATCAGGATGTGGACATTTTTTTTCTAGTTGGAGAGGCCAGCAATTCAACCTATGTACCCTCTGGTCTAATTATTGTCACCCTCTCTAAGTTTACCATTGCAGCTGTAACCAGTGCACAGATGAGATGTTCAGTCAGCTGTTCACCTGACCCACGAGCAGGGCAGCAAATGAGGTGGGGCCCTGAAGGGACAGCTCAAGCCAAGTCAGGACCACTTCAGTATGAACAGCAGGCAGAGCCTCGGGTTGGTGGGCTGGTCTGGTGATGGGACCAAAAGACCCAAACCCTAATACTACACAGTCTGACTCATCTGAAGAAAAACCAGATGAATGTTCAGGCATTCTAATCAGAGCTCAGACAGACGTCCCCTTTGAGCTGAGGACATGTGGCAGCCTGGTCTCAATTTTGGAGAAGTATTCTTGGGCAGTAATACCAAGATCCGGATCCCTTAGAGTTACAGAGAGGGGACCCTTGGGGCCTGAGTGGGAGAGACTGCCCCCTCAAATGGCTGCATGGTAGGCCCATTCTGGCTTCGTCAACCTTCTGAGGACCTTTTCTTTTCCCTCAAAGATTTTCACTATGGAAGGTGCCAAGTGTATGGCAAGGTTGGTCTATTTAAAGTTTTACCCTATAAATGAATTTTGTAAATTGGTTTGACTTAAATCTTGGTCTTTTGGGGATTATTGTATATTGGGTACTGGGACAACTACCATCATACATTCATTTATCTGAGCATCTTCCTTAACATTTTATTTAACACATATTTTTTTGAGTAGCTTCTTTATCTCAGATACTGTTCTACAGAGTCAGTGAAGAACTGAACAAACAAGCTTCTTCCTTTGTATGGCCTACATTCTTGTGGGGAACTTACCCAATAAATAGAAAACTAATAGACTTATAATATTATTTTTTTGAAAAGTAAATTTATTTCAGGTTAACGTGAGAGTAAAAACAACCAGGTTAAAATATTTGATATGTTAGGTAGAGCCCCTATGTGTGTGGGGGGTTATGTACCACACACAAAAAGATGTGCCAACCCCCCACACACACCATGCCCATTCAGTGGGAGTACCCCAATCCCTCTTCCTCCCCTCCCCTTGTTACCCCTTCTCCCAGCTGGAATTGACATGAGTTTTTCTCCTATGTGGGCATGCATCAGATCATCTACTGGCTTCATATTAGTATAGAGTACATTGGATAACTGCTTTTCCATTCTCATGATACTTTGCTAAGAAGCATGTGTTTCAACTCTATCCAGGATATTATAAAAGATGTGAAGTCACCATCTTTTTTTATGGCTGAATAGTATTCCTTGGTGTGCATGTACCACATTTTGTTAATCCAGTCCTGAGTTGATGGGCACTTGGGTTATTTCTACCTTTTGTAAATTATAAATTGAGCTATAATAAACAATCTAGTGCAAATATCCTTATGATAAAATGATTTTTTTCTTCTGTGTAGATGCCCACTAGTGGGATTTCAGGGTCAAATGAGAGACCTAATTTGAGCTCTTTGAGGATTTTCCATACCTCTTCCCAAAGAAGCTGTATTAGTTTGCAGTCCCGCCAACAGTCCTCACCCCTCTCTACATCCGTGCCAGCATCTATAGCTTTGGGAGTTTGCAATATGGGCTAATCTCACTGGGGTTAAATGAGATCTCAGAGTGCTTTTGATTTTCATTTCTATGATGATTAGGGATGATGAGCCTTTTTTCATATGTTTGTCAGCCATTTGTCTGTCTTTCTTAGAGAAGGTTCTATTTGTGACTCTTGCCCAGTGATAGATGGGATTGTTAGCTCTTTTTTGTTGGTTAATTTGAGTTACCTGTAGATCTAAGCCTTTGTCTGATACAATATATGCAAATATCTTGTCTCATTCTGAAGATTGTCCATATGCAAATATCTTGTCCCATTCTGAAGGTTGTCCATATGCTTTGGGTCTTGTTGCAATTGCCAAGCAAGTCTTCTTCATAAAATCTTTCCCCAGGTCTATATATTCAAGTGTTTTCCCCACACTTTCTTTAAGGATTTTTATTGTTTTATGTCTAAGATTTAAATCTTTTACCTATCTTGAATAAATTTTTGTGGATGGTGAAAGGTGCAGGGCCAGTTTCAGGCTTTTTCATGTGTCTATCCAGTTCTCCCAGAGCCATTTATTGAATAGAGATTCTTTTCCCAAAAGTGTGCTCTTGTTTGGTTTGTCAAAGATGAGGTGGCCATAAGATGTTAGCTTCATTTCTTGGTTTTCTAATTTGGTTCCAAATATCTGTGTCTCTATTTTGTGCCACTATCATGCTGTTGTGATCATTATGGACTTGTAATACAGCCTAAAGTCTGGTAGGGTGATATCCCTGGTTTTGTTTTCATTACTAAGAATTACCTTGGCTATATGGGTGGTTTTCTGGTTTCGTATGAAATAAAGACTTACTTTTTCCAAATCTTGAAAGCATGATGTCGGTATTTTAATGGGGATTGCATTGAATGTATACATTGCTTTGGGAAGGATAGACATTTTAACAATGTTGATTCTTCCCAGTCATGAGCATAGTATGTTCTTCCATTTGTTAATATTGTCTACTATTTCTTTGTAGAGGTCCTTCACCTCTTTTGTTAGGTATATTCCCAGGTATTTCTTTCTTTCTTTTTTTTTTTTTGAAGCTACTGTGAAGGGAACTGTGCCCTTGATTAAGCATCTGAACTTGGCTATTGTTGGCATATACAAAAGCTATTGATTTGTGGACATTGATTTTATATCCTGAGATATTACTGTATTTTTTGATCCCTTTCAAGTCTTGTGGTTGAGTCTTGGGGTTCTCTAAGTATAAGATCATATCATCAGCAAAGAGTGAGAGTTTGACCTTCTCTGTTCTCATTTGGATACCCTTCTTTCTTTCTCCTGCCTAATTGCATTGACTAGAACTTCCAGCATTATGTTAAACAATAGTGGCGACAGAGGACATCCTTTTTTGGTTCCAGTTCTAAGTGGAAAAGCTTTCAGTTTTACTTAATTCAGTATATTAGCTATGGGTTTGTAAAAAATTGCTTCAATCAGTTTAAGAAATGTGCAACCTAACCTATTAACTGTTCTTGTTAGAAAAGGATGATGAATTCCATTGAACACTTTTTCTCTGTCTATTGAGAGGATCATATGGTCTTTGTTTTTGCTTCTATTGATATGGTAAATTACATTTATGGATTTGCCTAGATAATATTATGATAATGTTGGGTGTTGATAAGTCCACCGAAGAAGATTAAAGTATGCTAAGAAGTTGGGGTCAGGTATGAGGATGGCATTTCCAACTCCCTCTAGATGAAGCTCAGTTCTCAATGTCAACCAAAAAGGGCATGTGGGCTCCTCCTTCTGTCTGCACCATGGTATCAGAGAGCGGAGCAGACCTATGGCAGAGTGGGTATCCAGGAGATGAAAGCTGTGCACACCAGGAAGACAGGGTCAGCCAAAGTGAAGGGAGTCCTTCAGAACTATGAGAATGACAGACTTGTCTCCAAACTCCGGGGGCATCAAGGACGTCTTCTGTTATTGTAATATCATCTTCTCATTTCTGGTTTTTCCTTTCCCCAAATTCGTGTTGACATGAATCTTCATCTGCAAATCTTTGCAGAAACGGAGGCCTCCCACCCAAATCTAGAGGAATAAGCTCTAAACTGGGGTGAATTTTCTCCCAGGCACACTGGCAAAGTGTTTGGTGGTCACAACCAGGGACGCATGGGCTACTGGCATCAGGGGACAGGAGCCAGGGATTCTGCTAACACCCTGCAATGCGCAGAATTCACCTGGCCCACCTTGCCCAGAGTACTGAGGCTGAGAAACCCTTTTCCAGAGACACTTGGGATCACAACTTAGAATTAAATTAGAAGGCTCGGCGCCTGTGGCTCAATCGGCTAAGGTGCTAGCCACGTACACCTAAGGTGGCGGGTTCGAATCCCCAGCCCGGGCCCGCCAAAAACAACAATGATGGCAGCAACCAAAAAATGGCCGGGCGTTGTGGTGGGCACCTGTGGTCCCAGCTACTTGGGAGATGGAGGCAGGAGACTCGCTTGAGCCCAGGAGTTGGAGGTTGCTATGAGCTGGGATGTCATGGCACTCTACCCAGGGGGATAGTTGAGGCTCCGTCTCAAAAAAAAAAAAAAAAAAGAATTAAATTAGAAAATTGAAAAGGTCTGGAGAATTTAGACAAAGATGCAAGCCCAGAAGTAAAAGGCTTTTAATTTGCACACTGTATGCAGTCTGGGTGGCAGGACCAGCTCAGGGGTGGTATTCAGTTTCCAGCCCTGTGACTTTGGGAAAGTTACTTAATTTCTCTGTATGTCACATTCCTTATTTGTAAAATGTGGCTAAAAAACAGTTATAGATCCTTTCAGTGGAGTTATGTAGGGCAGGTAATATAGAAGACACTGTAAGTGGAAGATGAATATTTTTGCCATTTTTATTACACTAAAAAAATCATATTACCAACTATATGCATGTTGCTGTGCAACAGATCCCCAGAACTCTCAATCCTGTCTCCACTTCACTAAATGGCTCTGCACCTCTGTCTACCCCCAGCCCCTGACAGCCACATTCCACTCTCCATTTCTCTGAGTTTGACAACTTTAAATAGCTCATCTGCAGGAATAGTGCAGCATCTGTCATTTTGTGACTGGCTTGTTTCACTTAATACAATGCCTTCGAATTTTATTCATGTTGGAGCATGTGACAGTATTTCCTTCTTTTTTAGTGCTAAGTAATATTCCATTGTAAGTATACATGACATTCTTTCTTTCTTTCTTTTTTTGATACAGAGTCTCACTATGTTACCCTTGGTAGAGTGCTGTGGTGTCATAGCTCACAGCAACCTCGAACTCTTGGGCTTAAGCAATTCTATTGCCTCAGACTCCCAAGTAGCTGGGATTACAAGAGCTGCCAGAAGGCCCAGCTATTTTTTGTTGTTGTTGCAGTTGTCATAGTTGTTTAGCAGGCCTGGGCCAGGTTCAAGCCAGCCTCAGTGTATGTGGCTGGTGTCCTAACCACTGAGCTATGGGCGCAGAGCCACCACATTCTCTTTATCTGTTAATTTCTTGGTGCACATTTAGGTTGCTTCTGCTTTTCATCTATTATGAATAATGTTGCTATAAACATTGATGTGTAAATGTCTCTTTGAGATACTAGTATCAATTGGATATCTACTCCTATGGTTTGAATGTTCCCTCCAAAACTCGAGTTGAAATTTAATTGCCAGTGCGATGGTTTTAAGAGGTGGGACCTTTAAAAGGTGATTAGATAACACGGTTGCCATAGTCGTGAATGAATGAACCAATGCTGTTTTTGAGGGAGTAGATTAGTAAACGCAGGGGTGGGTTCCCAGTGAAAGGATGAGTGCAGCCTCATCCTTTCTTTGTCCTTGGATGCTCCCTGGCCTCTCACTTGCCACTATGGGATGACATAGCACCAAGGAACTTGCGACATGCCAATTCTGGGCTCTCAGACTGTGTAGCCTCCAGAACTGTGAAAAATAAATTTCCTCTCTTATAAACTATACAGTCTCAGGCATTCTGTCATAGCACAGAAAAGGACTAAGGCAGGTACATACCCAGAAGTGAGGCACTGGATCACAGGCTACTTCTGACAAATCACCATACTCTTTTTCTTAGAGGCTGCACTGCTTCACAATCCCACCAGCAGTGTGAGGGTTCCAGGATGGCCACGTTCTCACCAACAGTTGTTATCTTCTGGGTTTTTTTTTAAATAGAGGCCATCCCAGTTCATGTCAGGGGATATCTCAGTGTGATGTTGGTTTGCATTTCCCTGGTGCTCAGTGATGGTGAGCATCTTTTCAAACGCTTTTAAGGCATCCGTGTATCTTCACTGGAGAAATGCCTATTCAATTCCTTTTCCCTTTTTTAAATCAGGTTAGCCTCCCCCACCCCATTTTGTAGCCTTTTCAGTCTACTAATTGTTTCATTTTCTGTGAAGAAGTTTTTAAGTTTGAAGTAGTCCATTTGTCTATTTTTGTTTTTCTTGCCTCTGTTTTTGGTATCATAATGCATCCCTCCCCCATATTTTCTTCAAAGAGTTTTATAGTTTCAGGTGTTATATTTGTATTATTTTTAGGTCTATAATCCATTTTTATACATGGTATAGAACAGCGGTCCTCAAACTTTTTAAACAGGGGGCCAGTTCACTGTCCCTCAGACCGTTGGAGGGCTGGACTGCAAGCCCTGGGACGAGTTGGCTGCTAAGTAGGACAGGCAGCCGTGGCAAAATCACCTGGCGGGCCAGATAAATGTCCTAGGTGGGCTGCATGTGGTCCATGGGCCATAGTTTGAGGACACCTGGTATAGAATAATGGTCCAACTATTTTCTTTGGCATGTAGATAGCCAGTTCCCCAACACCATTTGTTGAAGAAACTATCCGTTTCCCACTGTGTAGTCTTGGAATCCTTCTCTAAGATCATTTGATAGTAAACCTGAGGGGTCATATCTGGGTTCTAGTCAATTCCTTTGATTTGTGTGTCTTTTTTACAATAGTACCCTACAGTTTTGGCTACTTTAGTTTTGTAATATGTCTTGAAATCAGGCAATGTGAGGTCTCCAGCTTTGTTCTTTCTTTTTGGGATTATTTGGCAATTCAAGGTCCCTTGAGATTCCATATCAATTTTAGGATTTTTTTGTTTTTATTTCTGTACAAAACGCCACTGGAATTTTCATAAGTATTGCATTGAATGTGTAGACTGTTTTCAGTTTATGGACATGTGAACAATAGTCTTTTGATCCATTAACACAGAGTGTCTTTTCATTTAGTTGTGTCTTCCTTAATTTAATTCAGCAAGGTATTATAATATTCAGTGTACCAGTCTTTCACTTTCTTGGTTAAGGTTATTCCTAAGTGTTTTATTCTCTTTGATGCTACCAGAAAGAGGATTATTTTTTTAATTTTCTCTTCAGAGTGTTCATTGCTAGTATACATAAACACAACTGATTTTCATGTGTTGATTTTGTATTCTGCAACTTTGCTGAATTTATTTTAATTATTTTGTGTGTATATGTTTGTGGCGGGGGGGCTCTTTAGGATTTTCCACAGATATGAGTATGTCATCTGTGAACAGAGATGCTTCTACTTCTTTCTTTCTAATTTTGATGCCTTTATTTCTTTTTCTTGCCTAATTGCTCTGACTAGGACTCAGCCCTATCTTTAATAGAGAGAAGCAAGAGTAAGCATCCTTGCCTTGTTCCTGAGCTTAAGGGAAAGGTTTCAGTTTTCCACCATTGAGTATGATGTTAACTGTGGGGTTTTCTTCTAGGCTTCGTTTTGTTGAGGTAATTTCATTTTATTGCTAGTTTGTTGAGAGTTGTTAATCATAAAAGGATGTTAAATTTTGTCAAATCCTTTTTCTATGTCAAATGAAGTGACCATATAATTTTTATCCTTTGTGTTATATTGATCAGTTTTCATGCATTGAACCATCCTTGTATCCCAGGGTTAAATCCCACTAGGTCATAGTGTATAACAGCACACTTGGTCATAGTGTATAATACTTTTGATGCGCTGTTGAATTTGTTCACCAGTAATTTGTTGAGAACTTGTACATCAATATCCATCTGGAGCATGGGCCTGTAGTTTTCCTTTCTTATGGTTTCTTACTTTTCTTTCTTATAATTTCTTTCTTTGGCTTTTATATCAGTGTAGTGCTACCCCCATAAAATAAGTTTGAAAATGTATTACCTTCTTTAATTTTTAAAAAGAGTTTGAGAAATATTGGTGGTAATTCTTCTTTAAATGTTTGGCAATATGTAAATATATTTGGGCTTGGCCCCTGCATCACAGTGGTTAGGGAATGGCCACATACACCAGAGCTGGTAGGTTTGAACCTGTCCAGGGCCTGCCAAACAACAATGACAACTACAACAAAAAAAAATCCAGGCATTGTGGTGGGCACCTATAGTCCCAGCTACTTGGGCAGCTGAGGCAAGAAAATCCCTTACGCCCAAGAGTTTGCAGTTTCTGTGAGCTGTGACGCCACAGCACTCTACTGAGGGTAAAACAGTGAGACTCTGTTTCAAAAAAAAAAAAAAAGTAAATATGTTTGGTGGAATTCTTCAGTAAAACCTGATTCTGAGCTATTCTTTATAGGGAACCATTAAATTACTGGTACCTCTCAGGTATGTTCAGATTTTATATTTATTCATGATTCAGTCTTGGTAGGTTGTATCTTTCTAGAATGTATTCATTTCTCTTAAGTGATCCAATTTGTTGGCATATACATGTAATTATTCATAGTAGTCTCTTAAAATTCTTTGTTTCTGAAGCATCACTTGTAATGTCTTCTTTTTCATTTATGATTCTATTTATTAGAGTCTTATCTTTTTTTTCATAGTCTAGCTAAGAATTTATCACTTTTGTTGATCTGTAAAAAAAACTTGGGTTCATTGACTTTTCCACTGTTTTTCTATCCTCTATGGTATTTATTTCTGTTCTGCTCTTTATTATATCCTTCCTTCTGCTAACTTGGGATTTTAGTTGTTCTTTTTATAGTTCTTTCAGGTATAAATTTAGGTCATTGACTTGAGATCTTTCTTTCTTTAATGTAATTGTTTATCACAACAAGTTTAGAGCTTTGTCCATACTTTCAGTATGTTGTTTTCATTTTCATTAATCTCAAGATATCTTCTAATTTTCTTTTTCATTTCTTCGACTCACTTTTTGTCCTAGAGCAATGATTCTCAATCTGTGGGTCTCAACCCCTTTGGGGATAGAACAATCCTTTCACAGGGATTGCCTAAGACAATCCTGCATATCATATATTTACGTTGCAATTCATAACAATAGCAAAAATAAAGTTATGAAGTAGCAACAAAAATAATTTTATAGTTGGGGATCACCACAACATGAGGAACTGTATTAAAGGGTCCTGTCATTAGGAAGGTTGATAACCACTGTCCTAGAGTGTTTTGTTTGATTTCCACATTTGTGAATTTTATACTTTTCATACAATTTCATTTCGGGTTTCAATTCCTTATAGTAGGAAGTTGAATTTACTATTAAAAAACCAAAACTTACAAGTCTTTCACTCTCTGGGGGAAAGATTACCAAAAGCATGTCTAGTTATCAAAGCACAGTAACTAGAAATTAATTGAGAAATGGTTATTTTAAGTAAAGTTAAATGAGTGGTCTGTCTTTGATATGCTCTATTTACCTGTACTTTAAGGGCATTCAATCTCATACCTGATATGGAGATGGAATAGGTAGACCACTCAGGAAAGGAAGCTATTGGGTTGCAGACAATTTTAATATCATGATATCCTGTGAATGAGAGATTCCCTTCAATGAGTAAATGAGGACACTGAAGCTTAGAGAGGATAAGTGACTTGTTTGGGGGCACCCAGCCAGGAAGTGGCAGAATTGAAGCTTGACAATCTCTACATGAATCCAAGACAACACCTTTACCACTGCATTTTCTTCCCCTCACCTCACCCACTGAAAGTAAGAAAAAGTATGTTTTATGGATGAATTCATTCAAAAAATTATATCTTTACAAATGAGGCTTAAATAAGAATAATAATCAAAATCCCCCAAATTAATTCTCCCCATCTCTGGAGAACAAATTAATTCTTTATGCATTGTCTCTGATTCGGATGTGATAGAATTACTGTTGCATCTGCCTAGACTTTTCTTAAAACCACTAGCTTAAATTCCCCCACTGAATTCTAGAAGAAGTGTATTTTAGAAGTCAGAGAAGCTAAATGCAACAAGAATATGTATGGATTCATTTTATTGCACCATCGGCATGCTCTTGCTCGATATATTTCCTAATCTATCCTTAAAAGAACTAAGAGCACATCACATACTGTGATGTATGCAGAACCAGGGGTCCTATGGAGAACTCAACCTTAGAGAAAGCTTTAGACTCCTATACTTGGAAATGACCTCAGGACAGCTCATCCAACCTCCTGTCTACTGCAAAAAGCCTCTCTACAACATTCCTTTAGATTCTGCTTAAATAATTCCAGGAATAAGGAACTCTCCATGTCCTATAGCCCCCTGTTCTATTATTGAATGATTCTACCTACTCAAACGTCTCCCTGAAAGAGCACAAGCCTATGTCAGATAAACTGAGGTTCTAGTCCCAGCTCTTGCACTTAGGATCTGAGTCATCTTGGCTAAAGCAAGGAAGCTCAACTAACTAGAACCCTTTTTTCCATCATGACCCACCCCTTGGATGTACCAAAACATCTGTCTTGTCTTCCTCCACTTAGTTATCTTTTTCAGGCCAAAAATTCACCAGATTTTCAACATCTTCTTATATGATGCCTTCACATGTCTCAGAGAACACACTAAGCATCTTTGATGAGATGTTCCCTCTAAAGCAGATTGTTCCAGTTTCCAAGACATATGATTTCCACAAGCCAGTGAGGAACACCTCTCAAAGCACCAATACAAGCATCCAGGCCTCCTGGATCCACTTTCCAACCTATCTCTGCACACTCAATCACAACCTTCTTATCTTGTACAGTAATAATCACAAACATTACTTAATTACCCACTCATGCCAGACAACTTGCCCTTCATAGGGATTTTCAGTGAGTCATCACCAAAACTCAGCAAGATGGTGAAATAGGCGTCTTGATGAGACCCACTCCTTTGACAGACTAACTTCTCACCTTACAGAATCTGTTGCAACACTTTGTCCCTTCCACCACAGTCACGTAAGAGGACCCGTGACCCATGTAGAAGCAATTAGAATTTTGTCCTCCATTTCCTATTTGGTTGCTTTTTTTTTTACCTCCAGCCACAATGGAGTAATGGAAATCAGATTTAGCCTCCTGCCTGAAACAACTATAAGAACAAACAAACAAACCCCCCCCAAAACTGGACACTGGAATCAAGGGCAGGGTACTTTAAACATGGTTCCCTTTCTTGTTGCAAGACGCCTGCCAACATCTCCTCGGGCCACCTGCTTTTTCATCCATGGGAGAGAAAGCAAACACTGTTCTGTCATCCCAAGCAAGAGTGGCAGTGAGAAAAGTCTAATTGATTGGACCAACTGAGGTGACAGAACAACCACAATGTGAATGGAAGGGAATGTGTCTGGGGGAAGAAAGTGAGCTGATTGGCACCGGTCCCTGGAACTAAGAAGGCACAGCAGTTCTCTGCACAGTCCCTGGGCTGAGTGGGAAAGACATGGTCTCTTGGAAAATCTCAGAACCATTAGAAAAATGCTCACATGAGTTCTGCGTAAACAACAAGTAAGAATCCATTACTATATACAATAGTTGGTCAGTTAAATAAATTATGGTACATCCACAAAGTGAAATGTTTTGCAGACATTGCAAATAATTATTATATGGTTCTATATTTATCTATCTCTGTTGGAAAATGTTCATTTTAAGTAAAAAACAAAAAGACACAAAATGATGTATCACCTTTTTTTTTAAATCATAAACACATAGATCATATAAACATTAATGCATTTATGGGGTACAATGTGCTGATTTCATATAGAATTAGGAATGCTTACATTACACTCACCTTTTATCTCAAAGGATAGATAGCAAGAAAAATATCTAGAAAACTTATATTAAAATATTAACAATGCTTGAATTTCAGGAATACATGTGCTTGGATTTTTCTTCTTTATATTTGATTGTCTAATTTATTTTTCTGTAATTAGTATTTATAATCTGTATAACAATAAGGAAAAAAATCCTAAAGAAAAATATCAACTTTCAGTTTGAGTCTATGTTTATTTTGCTTTAACAAGATGCTTCATTTTAATAAAATAAATACTGCCAATATCCCCTTTCCTCCCTCCAAAAGCACAAACACACACCAAAGCAGTATTTTGTTAGAGAAAACAGATGGCACCTAGAATAACAGAAAGGCTTGAGAAGAAAGAATTCAGCTGTCTTCCTTTCCCCAATGTTATTAGATCTGGTGTGAGATATGGGACAACTGAAGATTGACTGGCTCAGAGGAATCAGTGATCAATGCAGGCCCAGGATTTGTGAGCCAGTTCTTCCTGGAGCAGTGAAACAAGCATC
>CAUYQV010060821.1:0-19525 GCA_963574575.1 Galagoides demidoff
CATAAGAAAAGATGGAGACTTTACATCTTCTGTGTTTACCTGGACAGAGTTGAAACACATTCTTCTTAGTAAAGTATCAAAAGAATAGAAAAACAAGCATCCAGTGCACTCAATACCAACATAAAACCAATATATAGACAGCTACACACCCATAAGAAAGGAAAAACACAAGTATAGTCTAGCAAGGGGGAGGGGGCGAGGGAGGGTGATTGGTGGGATCTCACCTAATTTGCACAATGTGAGGGTGGTCAGCATGTCCTCTGGGTGAATAGCTCAACTACAACTTAGAATTGAAAACAATGGAATAGCCAAGTTGTGGAAGAAGCCCAAGTGCCCATCGACCCATGAATTGATTAATAAATTGTGGTATGTCTATACCATGGAATACTATGCAGCATTAAAAAAGATGGAGTCTTGACCTCTTTTATGTTCACATGGAGGGACCTGAAACATATTCTCCTGAGTAAAGTATCTCAAGAATGGAGGAAAAAAGTATCCAATGTACTTGGTACTTCCGTGAAACCTAATTATATTTACTCACATTTTGTTATGAAAGATAGAACACACACACACACACACACAAAAAAAAGACAGAACACAACTATAGCCAAGGATGAAGGAGAGAAATGGAGTGGGAAGGGTGGGGAGGGGAGAGGTTTGATAGAGGGAGGGTAAAAGGAGGGACCACACCTATGGAGCATATTGCAAGGGTACAAGTCAAATCTGTCAAGTGGAGAACATAAATGTCTTAACACAATAATCAAGTAAATGAGGTGAAAGCTATGTTGATTGGTTTGATGTAACCATGTCAGATTGTATAAAAAAAAAGTCAACACATTGTACCCCACATATGCATAAATGTATTCATGATCTATGTGTATTAGACTTAATAAAGAAAAACCAATGTAACCTAAATATTTGTACCTTCATATTCATCTGAAATAAAAAAAAAATTATTGCCATTTAAACACGGTAGTCAACATCTATTTGACTAAAATGTGCCATTTTTCTAAAAGGTGCCTCTTCCAAGATTCAGAACATTCTCTCATAGTAAAAGACATCAGGGTGGCACCTATAGCTGAAGGAATAGTGTGCTGGCCTCATATACCACGGGTGGTGGGTTCAAGCCCAGCCCCAGCCAAAACTGCAAAAAATAATAATAATAATAAAAGACATCAGCCAATGTTGTAGCAGGATTTCTCTGGTACAAATTAACTGTTAACATATCAAACTTCCAGGACTGTCAGGCTTCTTGGAAGATTTAACTTATTGGATGAATTAAATCAGGGTTAAAAATCATGTTTCAAAGCTAGGATCTTAGGTAGGTCACTTAAACTTTCTGAATCTATAGTTTCCTCCCCCATAAAATGGAACTGCTAGACCAGATTATCTCCAAGATCCTTCTAACTTTAATATTCTGTGTGTATACTGTTTCTTGATTCAAGGATTTTTCATTTTACTTTATGAGAACACAATATTCACCAATTATCTAGGGACTGTACCTCGATATTTAAAAAGTAATTTAAAAAAGTAAAATAAGATAATAAAGGCTTTACTAGCTGCAGAGTGGATTTCCAGAGCCCCAAACCTGGAGACTCAGTTGGAGGCATCCTGTGGCCTTGCCCGTTCTCATTGGCTGGCCTGGTGGCGGCCGGCTTGTTAACTGGCTTTTATCGTGTGTTTTCACAACAACCTTGAGACTCCTTAGAGCAAATTGCAATGGCAAAGCCTGCTATCCAATTGGCAGTTAGGAAATCCAGATCTCAGTCCTCAGAGGAACGGCCAGCTCCTTAATTCCACCCTGATGATGGGAGAAAAGTCACCAGAAGGTTAAGTGACTTATGCAATTGGGTGTTTCGAGCCAGCACCCACAACAGGGTCCTGAGTCCTCGTCTCTTCGGACGGCGTTCAATTCCCCTGGCCGCACTTCTTCCCTGAATGCTTTTTAATCTGGCATGGTCCACAAATAAAGGAAATTGTGGTTTTCACATCATGATCGGGGCTATTTTTCCATTGTGAATAATAAAAGCCGAGTAACCCATTTGTAGCTCTGAAAGGTTCCCATTCCAGCCGCGTTGTTTATTCCTCGGGCTTTCAGCAGTTTTTATTTCAAGATGTCAGTTTTTAACGCGTTTGCATAATTCTGTATTTTATTTTGGGAGTCTCTGTCATAACCATTCATTTTCCCTCCATCAGCTAAGTTGTTGAAAAAGAAAACTGCGTTTCCAGGCCAGCCCAATCCTGCAATTTAAACGCTGGCAGGACCCGTCTTCCTTTTCCCCCCGGGAGGATTAATTTGCTTCTTTTTTATTCTTGAAGTTTTATGATTCCAAATAAAGGATATAATGGCACCATTGAGAGTTAAGAAAATGTGGAAGATAAATAGTCTATGTGGGAACTGCTTAAAATGAGAATCGAAGTTTGAGGGAAGAGGTGGGAGAGGTGAGGATTTTTTTATCACGTGAGTGCGGCCGACTAATAGCAAGAATAATAATAATGATGATAAAGGAAATTTCCTCCTCTGATGAGTCTCGCCTTTATAAACTGAAGTGAGACCAAGTGGTTCCATTTGTGTCATAAACGTAATGAAGCTGAAATCGTACTCCCAAGAATGTAGCATGTTTAATTTTGAAGTTGGGGAGCAGTCGTTAAAATGTACGTTATTGCTGGGACCTACAACACAGAGTCTGGGTTTTTAATCTTGATTTCATTGCCCTGAATGGTGACACATTCGAGAAACATGCTAAAATCATCTGCAGGAAACTAATTGACCAAGGGAAGTCACTCGAATAGGTTCTTTTGGTCCAGTTAAACTCTGACTTGGTGGGAGCCACCTATGTGCAGATCCACTAACATCAGCTTCAAGGGACCAATTCATCATCAGAGGGCTTTCCTTAAGGGCCCTTTGAAATTTTACAAAATAAATTGGGCAGATGTTACTAACCTCCAGGAGCTTATTATTAAGGGCAATGCAGTAGACGTCTATGGACTGGGCAGTATGTGGAAAGCTTTGTGGAGAATCAGGAGTCAGGGTTCGATTCCCACCCTCCAGGGCTCAGGCTGTGCCATAGAACAACTATGTCCCCCTCACCCTGCTGTCCCCAACCCCTGGGCTGCCGACCAGGACCAGTGTGGTCCATGGCTTGCCAGGAACAGGGCCACGCTATGGAGGTGAGCAGCAGGGAAGCAAGTGAAGCTTCATCTGTGTGTACAGCCACTCCCACCTCTCACATCACCGCCTGAGCTCTGCCTCCTGTCAGAGCAGGGGTGGCATTAGATCCTCACAGGAGCACGGACCCTACTGTTAACTGCACACACGAGGCATCTGAGTTGAGGCTCCTTGTGAGAACCCAATGCCTGGTGATCAGAGGTGGAGATGTAATGCACACGGATCTTCCCAAGACCACCTTGCAACCCTCATCCATGGAAAAACTGGCCACCATGAAACTAGTCTCTGGTGCCAGAAAGTTTGGGGTCAACTGCCCTCACTGGTCTGCAGTTGTGCTGAATCCAGAGCCCAGGAGTGAGTCATTCACCTGCAAAGGTGGTACAGCTCAGGCCACATGTGCATTGCACCCTAGAGAGATGATAGATACAGCAATGATCGGATGGGCACCTGATCACACCACACCATTGCTTAAACCCTCTAAATGGCTTCCACTTGCACCTTGAATAAAATCCAGCCCCTTAATCATGGCTTTCAGAGTCCTGCATGCCCTTGGCTCTCCCTAGCCCTTTGACCCTAGCTCCTGAATGCCCCATCTGCTCACACTGTCTCCAACCCCCAAGCCTTCAGTGTTTCTCAGTCAATCTAAACCCTTTCCCACCCACGGCACCCACTGCCTCTCCAAAGGGAGTGTCTGCATCCAGGCCACGTGGCTTCTTCTCACCATTCCCATCTCTGCTGGGTGTTACCTCTCCAGGGAGGCCTTCCCTGAGCACCCAACCTCAATCAGGCCTCCTCTTCCCTATCACTGTTCTCTCTCGGGTCACCCTGGTTTATCTTCCTCAAAGCATTCATCACCCTCAAAACTCAGCTGTCTTTCTTCCTGCCCTACCTCAGAATGTCAGTTCCATAAGAACAAGGAATTTTCTGAGTCATTTACTGCAATATCTCCTATATATGGGCAGTGCCAGGTGCTCGGTTAGTATCAGGTGAATGAATGAATAAATGAATTAATGAATGAGAAGAAAAATAAAGATAGCAGGTTGGGGGCAGTGAACAAAGGCACCACAGTGAGGTTTAAGTAGGAAAAGCATTTCAAATCTTAGAGGGAATTTCAGAAATGTGACTTCGGAGGAAGGCTGTGGCCTCAAAAACCACAGTTCACTCTCCGAAATTTAACGAATCTCCAAAATGTCAAAGTTCAAGATGGTAAAGAACTCGGGATCTCTGCCTCACCTCCATACCCTTCAAAGTTCTCACTGTTGATAAAGCTTGTTCCTGTCATCATATTTTTTACTTACACGTGGAATAAATATTTGCCGAGATGTGGCTTCCTCCAGGCCCCAAGCTCTAGAGCCAGGTCTTACAATATTCTCACACACAAAAAAGAGACCTTGTACATAGACCTAAACCCCTGAAAAAACCCACTTGTTCCCAAGCACGGGCTGGAGAGGCTGTAACTTTAAAATGTGTGGTTTCTATCCTCTGCGCCGTGGTGGACAAGCCCATCTTTAAGTGTATGCCTAAGTGTCAGCTGTCAGGGCTGCGGGCAGACAGCCAGCGCTGGCCGGCCCTCCAGAGGTGGGGGTGTTATCAGCAGGCCATCACAGAGCACTTAATGGACCTTCCCTCCTAAATAAACACCCGGGGCACGGGCAGCCTCCTCCTGCTTGTTTGTGTGTTCCTGTCAGGCCCGTCCATTCCAAGGGCCTGCGAAGTTACACTTTCTTCCTGGAATATGAGATTGCACAGAGCTGCTTTCGTGGGCACTGGTGGCGAGAGTGGGAACAGTTTAATGAATCTTAAGTCAGGCCCTGCATATAAAGTCCCATTGCAAGGGGGTGGCCAGGGAGATTTATCTTCCCTGGGTGAGACCATGACCCTGTGCTCTCTCAACCCTTCTTTTGTACCAATTACCATGTTATCTTGTTCCCGAAAGGGCCCACAGGGTCTTATTGAGACCCTTTAAAACCTGGAGCCAAGTGTCCAACTGATTTTTAATTGCACTGGTCGAGGTGAGACACTCTGTTAACTCTTTCAGGGCAAAGTGAACAATTTCCTGGAGACAGGCTAAATTAGGAAAAATGTATCATCATTGTCCCCAGCACACAAGTCCAAATGCCTGGCCAGCCCCGAACACTGGATTTGTGGCACCATCATCCCTGAGCCAGGCTGGCGTGGAAGAACGCAGAGGATGAATCTACGTGTAGGGTACCCCTGCAACCACCTGCCTGCCAGTCACCCTCTGCTATCTACCATTTCCCCCGAAAGACCTTGCTTAAGCTCAAATCTTTGTAGCTATCTAGCTGTCATGGTGTCTCAATGTGAGCTAATCACGTTTTAGGTGTCAGGAAGTGGTGACCCAGAATGTGCTTAACATCTGTCCATTCTGATGGGATGTGCTGGGAGAATGCTTCTTATTTCTCTTCCCCACATCTCTTGCCAGGTCTTCCTGGAACTGCTATGGCAATGTTGTTATTTTATCATTGTGTGTGTTTAAGGTGCCCCAGTGGGTGCAAACCATACAGTGAAATGATCAACACAGCCACACAAAGGCACACACCTGACCCACAGCCTATTAGGGGGTCTGGTGCACACCCTGTCCTGCCAGTCTCCCGATTTGTGCCTGTCATTTTCTGGCCAGCCAGAAAGAGGGCCTCCTCCCAATATCCAGCTGTCTAATTATGTCGGCCCCAGTGTAATTAGGGGACTGTCCGTTTCGGGGATGTTCTCCTAAGGGTCCCACTGCTAAGGGAGTGGAAGAGCGACCTACTTCTGGTGGGAGTTCCAAGGGCTGAGGGGGGCGGTTTCAGGCCTTGGAGAGAAGGGGTCCTTTACTTCCCCCAGGAGCTCTGACTGAGGTTTCTTTTCCTCCTGCTCTTTCTCTCCATAGAAGCCTCACAAATCCCAGTGTGAAAGGTGATGCCGCTTGGGTGTAAGAAAATCACAACGCCTGCTCCCGTTTGTTCTCAAAACACAGGCTCCAAGCCTCTCTCCATTCATCTCCATTACTAAGAGAGTGGTATTTTTCTACTTAGAGCAAAAATGAAAGTATAGCATACAATGAAAGGCATCTATCAGAGAGAGAAAAGGAAATGGACAGGATCTGGGTGGGCACTTTGCCCTAACTTAGCAGACTCCAACAGTTACAGCCAATTCAAACCAAATAGAAAAGAAGAATTAAGGCAGTGCCAGGACCCATTTTTATGTAAAATTTGTTGGTTTTGTTCATTTAAATCAAAAAATAAACACAAAACAATCTCAGAGTACAATGGCTGCCTTAGATAATAAGATTAGGGTATGGATGGACATTAACATTTCTAAGATTTTTATTAAAACTATACAGATTCTTCAGGTGTTTTAGGTTCCATGGTCCAATGAGTTTAGAAAATGGACAGAAATGATGTGAAATAAGGTTTCAATCTTTAATCTCTACGAATTTGCATTGGATTTCTGAGAGGGAGATCTAGGAGGCAAAGTTTCCCAAATGTCTATAAGGACACAGCTCCTGCCTTCGAGGCCGTCTCACAGGACTGTGGAGCCACAGGGCAAGCTGGGAGAATGCTTTCTTAGGGAAAAGGGATCACAGGCTGCCCTGGCCCCTCAAATTGCTGGCCTGAGGCCAAGGGCAGAAAAGCAGCCTTTGTGGGCCACAGAGCCCGGCCCAGCTCCCCGGGAGGCTATGCCGAGGTGCACAGAGGGGCCAAAGCCCCTCCTCGTCATAAGTGCTTGGCTTCTGGGCCTTGCCCCTCTGTCTCCTTTGGGGGCCTCACAGAGTGACCCCAGTAGGTCTTCCCTTCTTATCACAACAAACATTGCGTGGAGGGGAAAACTGAGATGCAAAGACTCACTCTTCTTCTTGTAAAACTTCACGTTCTGCAGAAAGGCCAAAGTACACACAGAAAAATGCAAGAATTCAAGGTCACTGCTTTAAGAAGGTGTCTGCACGTGGGAACGAAGGAGCACCCAGGACTCAGAACCAAGAAAGGCTTCAAGGTCGTGCCAGGTGGCCGAGGGCGAGAGGGTGTTCCAGGGACAGAACATGGTCTCATCTCAAGATCCTTCAGATCCTCAAGATCTTTAATCTAACAACATCTGCATATACCAATGGTTCTCAACAAAAGGAACTTTGTTCTCTCAGGGGCATATATTTGGCAATGTCTGGATACACTTTTATGGTCTCAACAGAAGGGGATGGCCTCAACACTGGCGTCTGGTGGGTATCAGCCAAGGATGCTGCTAAGGCTCCTAGAAAGAACAGAACAGCCCCAACAACAAAACATATCCTCCCCGAGAGAGTGCCGAGGCTGAGGGGTCTGCTACAGGGGTAAAATGGGGTTGTGAAGACTCGATTAACTCAGACACCTGCAAGTGTTGCTTATGAAGGCTAGGAAAGGGTCACTTGCTCTCCTCCCATTCCCAGAGCATGAACTCCGCAAGGTCCCGGGCCTCCCAGTGGACACACCTCCTGCATGCAAAATACAACTACAAGAGGGACTTTAACTAACAAATGCAAACACTGTAACCTAATCATTTGTACCCTCGCATTAATGCAAAATCTTTTAAAAATGCCACCAACTCCGCCTTGTTGGTGTTTACATTGCAAAGGCAAAGTGAATGGATGGAACAGGTTTCCGGGAAGCAGTGGTGATAAGAAAGATGCAGAAAAGACAGGTGTCTTCTGTTTCAGCACAAATGATCACAACTGGGTAGCTGAAAACAACAGAAGCTCTTCCCCGCACAGTTCTGAAAGCCAGAAATCTGACACGGGGGTGTTGGCAGGGTTGTTTCCTCTGGAGACCCTGAGGGAAAATCCTTCCTGCATCTGGAGCCATCAGGTGTCCTGGGCTGGTGGAAGCGTAACTCCAATCTGTGCCTCCACACCCTGGGGTCTCCACTTGGCCATCCCCTCTTCAGGATCTATGCATGCCCAATATTTATAATGGGAAGGGTCCGTCAAGGGAAGCAAGTCAGAGGAGTTCACAAAAACCTCACTGAATTCATGTGGAGTCCATGGAGCTGGGTCTTTGCAATCTGGTAAGGGCAAAGATTCCGTCCTGCTATTGGTGGGAAGCCTCATTTTCTTGGGAGTTGAGAGTAGAACTTGAGAAGCTGTAAGGAGCTCTGGAGGCCACAAAGTACCTCCGTTTGAGCCCCAGTCCTCGAAGTAAGGAACACTGGGCCTCTGTTTAAAAATTGGCCCTGTCGCCTTAAATTATCCCTACTTCTCATCTGGATACAACCTCACAGGGCTGCTGCTCAGACGAGGTTGTCCCATCAAAGCTACATTGGGGCGGGAGGAGACATATTTTAAAGCGACAGATCCAAGAGGCAAGCCCTGGGTGCTGTAAATGAGCATATTATTTCCAAGGTGGAAATGACTCCTGGAATACCCTGTAATCCCACGTTTCTCAGCAAATCTCGTGTAATAAATTCTCCCAGGCCCTAAGGATCTGGTCTCTGGGTAACACATTAGAGAGAGACCTGAAGGTCACTCGACAAAGGGAAAGGCACCAAATGTGCCTCTGACGGTGACTCTAAGGTCACATCACCAAAGCAGGCTTGCTTCTCAGGGATGGGAGATGAAAGGCCAAGTTGAATAAGCAGTCCCCTCAGATTGGTGGTAGAACGGCTGGGACTCCCCCATTTTATACCAGTTCTCTGGTCACTTGGTCTTCAGAAAGATGGGAGGCCGGTGCAAGGGTTTTCCACTCCAAATGCCTTTCAATGTAATAATACTTAATACTCCCTTTCAAAACAGTTTCCTCTTTTTCTGAATATTTTCATGGGACTGTAACCCATTTGCACGTAACATTGGTTGAAAGTGACATGTTAGAAAGTCCAGCAAACACGGCAGCACACTCCGTTTTCAAGGAATATAAAATTGGGCTCCGTCTGACACCTTGACTGTGCTTGTGAAAACAGAATGTCACATCTCAAAAGGTTACTCTTGATAGTTTAAAAAAAAAAATAAAATAAACAGACCTCTCCGGGCAAACAGCCCCTTTGTATTCCCATTTCCATGGAAACACTGGCAATTGTTCTTTTTGTGGCATGGCCTTTTTCACTTGGTAAAATCTCTAGTTTAGACAGTTTACTTGGGGACCCTCAGAATTCAGGAAATGGTCTTTATCAAGCCAGCATATGATATTTTGATAGAGTCTAAAGATAGTACCCACATGGCAGGCCTAGGGGAAGGGAAGAAGTTGTGTAATTATTGTTCAGGTTGGGGGAAGGGGACCTCATTCTGTCCTGAGCGGCACTGTCATCATCACCCATTTTATCAAATATCTCTTCTTTGAAACTTCCTAGATCCAAAAGCTATTTGTTACCTTTCTTGCAGAGGAGTTCACAGTAATGTACATAGAAACTGCACAAGGTGGAATTTTATCCCCCTCCTTTGAGTGTGGGCTGGCCGTAGTGACTCACTTCCAAAGAGCAGAGTATGAGGAAGGATAAGTCACAACTTTATGGTGCCTGGACCCTGCAGATGTCTCCTTAACCCAGTGATGAAGGTTATTAACATCAGAGATAAGTCATTTTGACCACATGTGCTCCCTGGCGTGATCTGATGAGAAGGGCACTCCACCTCTAGAATTCTTCTCCAAACACAAAATCCTACTGTAATTGTGGGCAAAAATTAGACAAACCCCAATTGAGGAGCATTTTACAAAATACTTGGCTAGTAATCTTCAAAGCTGTTATGAACGTAAAAAGTAAGGAAAGTGAGAGACTGCCACAGACCAGAGGAGGTCAAGGAGGCATGGTCACTAAATCAATGTTTCCTGGATTTGATGAAATAATAGGAGAAAGGACACTAAATTAACTAAAAATCCAGTTGGCCCCAAATAAAATCAATAGTTTAGTGCACACTACTGTATTAATGTGAATAACTCTTTTCTTGTAATGTGGAACACTTCATGAATTTATATGTCATCCTTGCATAGGGGCCAGGCTAATCTTCTTTGCATTGTTCTAATTTTAGTGTGTGGGCTGCAGGAGCGAGCATGCCCACTCTTAGTGGATATACCCTACTTACGTGTTAGAGGTAAAGAAAAATGGGTGACCCTATATGGGAACTCTCTGTACAATCTCATCATTCTAAAACAAATGTTTGGGTTAAATAAAAAATAGCCACATGAGAAGAAAAGGGGTGATGCTTTTGCATAATGAAGTAGAGGCTTGTTAAGATGACATTACTGAGATAGGATTAGAAAAACAGACAGAGATAAGGGGAGAGAGAATACAACTGGGGATGAAGGTCTAAATCCTGAAGAACAATTAGACTTAGAGAAGAATTCAAACCAGTAGGCAAACTGTCTACAGTGCCTATGGTGTATGTCCTTCAACTGTGATTAAAATTACAATCTTTAAGGAAGATTTGTACAATCAAAGATTGGGTCCCGATCTTGGCCCCACTTTCTCAGTTCTAAATTAGTAGATATGAAGAAGGACCCAGTCACCCACGTTTTGTGGAAGCACAGCCCCCTCCCCAAACACACAGATTCTTGATGTCTCTCCACTCCCTCTGAATCTGGGCTCCTCACAGGCTGTGACTAATGGAATGCAGAGGAAGAGCATCTACGTAACCGAGATGGGTAAATCCGTGTGTCAGCTTGAATGGGTCACGTGCTGCCCACACATCTGGTCAAATGTTGCTCTGGGCATGTCATGAGGAAGCCTCTGGATGAGATTATATTTGAATCTGTCATCTGAGCAGAGCAGACTGCCCTCCCCAATGGGAGTTGGCCTCACTCTCCCTTGAAGACCTGACTAAGACAAAAGGCTGAGCATCCCTCCTCCCCGGCTACCTTGAGCTGTACCCCACCTTTGGACTCTACCTGAAACACCAGCCTTTGGTGAAACTTCCAGACTTTGGCCTGGAACCACCCTTGTGGCTGTCTTGGTTCTCCAGACCACAGATCCTGGGACTCAGCCTGTGTAATCAGGTGAGCTAGTTCTTTACAGTAAATCTCTTTTTCTACAAACATACATATATATGTGATTGTGTATATCTATAAAAGAATGCAAATTCTTAATAATAAAGCTCTTTAGACATGTATAAGATATGTTTACCCACACATACACATACCACACACATAGATCTTTTTGGTTCTGTTTCTCTGGAGAACCCTAAGATATCAACATATGAGACTAAGCATTAAGAGACTTACAACTTCTTTGTCTATGTGTTTGGAGGGCTCCTTCTTGTTACCCCACGATATGAGGAAGCCTAAGCAACTTCACAGGCCCACAGGGGAGAGACCAGAGTCCCCTGTAATCCCTGCCAGGAGGTTCAGTTGAGCTCACAGCTTGGTAGCTAGCCCATCTGCCAGTATGAGAACCCTCCTGGAGGATCCAGCTCTCAGGAATCCTTGGGGTGTTCTCGACCCTGGGCAATTCCATGTGAAGCAGAACAACCACCTAGCTGAGCCCAGTCAATTCATAGCATGTTCAGAAACAATAAATGGGGTTTTCGCAAATCTGACTGTGCTCCAGGAAGGAGTTGCTAAGGACACACACATGGGGAAAGCAGTCAGGGAGGGTCAAGTACAGACACAGGAACAAGGGCAGCATCAGGTGGGAGAATCTTCAGTTTTTTCGTTTTACAAAGTAGTATACTGTAGTAGAGATGATGTCAAAAATGCAAAAATGTAAAGAAAGCCAAAAATCTGTCTTGTCAGAATGAAATGACCTATGAGCATTTTTTTCTAAACAGAAGATGAAAATCTTCCCTGACAGGAGTTTCACCATTGACTTTGAAGAACTTGCAGTTTCTTCCCACTGCTGTTCTTTTCACCTGTTCCTGGGGGAGAGGAGTTGTCTGATTAATCGATCCCCAGTTGCACTTACTGGGGGAGAGGTGTCTTCTGATTAATCAATCCCTTGTTTATTCCCCTTTAGGGGAGCACACTGAGAGTGACAGCAACTCTTTATGAAGGATATGAAAACCCAGCAACGTGCTGTGTAAACCTTTTCCCATTCTTGCATTGTATGTAGCATTTTTTTAACTTTTATTTATATTCTTTATTTTTTTTAATTTTTTTAATTTTTACATATATATGTGTTTACTATGTTTCCACCTTTTGCCTTCACAAAATCAAAAAGGCTTAAAATTTAACAACAATAACAATGTTTAAGATGAGAACTAGAAACAAAAACCTTTTAAAGACTGAATGAAGATAAATACATTCATAAAAGAAATCAGACGATTGCTGCAATGAACTATTAAGCAATAATGATAATAGTAATGCAAAGAAAGGAACATTCACATTGTCAAATAAGAGTATGTCTATTATAGAATGCTTTGACTGAGGTTCACTATAGAGTCATCAATTAACTTCTTCTTATTATTTTTTTCCCAAAGTCTCAAAAAATAGACAACTAATATTTATAAATAAAAGTAAAAGAATTTCAAAAAACAGATCATGCCAAATCTTACTGACAATAGAAAGGGAAGAAACACTTCAAAATCATTCTGCTTAATCTGGATACTACTAGATTCCATGTAGCATATTTTTTTGACATGCAGAATTTTTAAACATCTTGGCAAAGTAGCCTGTTCTTTTTGCAATTCCTCCTGTTGTTGGGGTGGGGGGTGTTTTGTCTTGTTCAGGAAAGTATTTTGTATCTAGAGGTGAGAGAATCACCTACATTTCCTTCCAGTTATTCATGGGTTCATACACTGAGGAACACACAGCCTGTGTGAGACTTGCTGGAGACCCAGGACCTCCTTGGAAGGCCCCTCTTTCGTCTCAGAGAGGTTGTCTTCCTGTTTTGAAGAGTCAGCTCTTTCAAGGTGGCATGCTACCAAATAATATTTTAAATTGAATTTTAAAATAATTTAAATTATGTAGCTATTAGCAACAGTAAGACTGCTCTGTGGGGAACACATAAAAAGAATAGAATGACCTCATGAAACCCTAAGGAACTCACTAAGTAAAATGTTTGAAACCCTAAATAGTTAGAAAAATGTGAAAGGAGTATCAGATTTACCACTTACAAGCTAGGTCACCTTGAAGAAGGTCGTAACTTTCTTGAGCCTCCCTTTAGTTTCCTTTTCTGCAAAATGGTGAGAACACCTGACTTGAAAGGTTGGTGTGAGCATCAGACATGGATCACACAGGAAGCTCAGCACAGGGCCTCAGACCTCGGCTATTATGAATACAGAGGTACCATGTCTTTCCTCCTGCAGGCTGTGAGGTCCGTGCTCACCCTCACACCGACTGGGCTGTGTGCCTTGGTCCCTCCCCCTTCCACCTCAGCATCCTCCCTGGCCATGCCAGCAGCTTTACTTCTATATCCCTAGTTCTTATTGCAGCACCCAAAGTACAAAAGGCCCTCAAATAATTTGCATTGAATGAATAAATATCTTCAAAATGTCAAAGAAAAATGCCAATCAGTGTGAGAGAATATTGAACTAAATGCAAAAGGTTATCAGAGTATCAGAGCTGCAGAGGAAACATCCTGCGATGCTTTGAAGGAATCAGCGAATACCCAAAAGGCAGGACGGATATGTGGGATTAGGAGGAGCTTAAGATTTTTGTAAGACTAAAAAGTGACGAGAAGGTTCACGGACTTCCACTGTCCTACCAAAGTGACAGTGGGCAACTGACTTGGATTGCTCCTTTCCTCCCTGCTCCTGAGAAGGAATGGGCTGAGCGTGGCTTGCTGGAAGCCTTCGAGTTACAAAATGGGAGAGTGAATAGGCTCTCGGGTAGATCAGAGGGTCAGGAGGAATGAAGGGGACATGAGGACAATCTTCACAGTAAAATCAAGTGGGTGGTGATGGGAAGAGGACATCATCTTCAAACATACTCAAGAGCAGAGAGGAGAGTAGAATGCATCTCCGGGTGTCCACCACCCAACTGCGGTTCTGTACATTGTATGGCCGTTATTTTCTGTAATTGTCACCATCACCCCTTTTGGGGCTGGTATATTTTAAAAGGTATCAAGTCATTTTACCTGCAAATACTGAGTGTGCGTCTCCAGTAATAAGTATTCATGTGGAACATTAATCTCCACATCATCTCTCCTAACTAAATTAGTAAGTCCGTACATCCAGTAAACCTCAGCCCATATTCAGAGTTCCTCATCATTTCTGAAATGCAAAATGGGCTCTTTGATGAAATGCAAAATGGGCTCTTTGATGGGGGAGGAGAACTTTCTGGAGAATAAGATGTTTTGAAGAGTGTAGGATCTGAGAACACTAGAAAGATGAAAATGGGAAAGATGTACAAAGTGTGTGGCTGAACACGGCAACGCATCCCCTTCCGATCTCTGCAGGGCCGCATGGGAGGACTGCAGTGCTTCTGAATTAGTGAGGGGATTCTCTCTAGAACAGCCCAGGTTGGCACACATTCACAAGACTACACACCAATACAGCAGAAGGGAACCAAACAAGCCAACAATCCCCACAGATAATCCCTATCAATCACAGCAGAGGGTAATTTAGCCATTACAGAAAACAAAATAAGTCATTAAAATTCCTGGCTCGGCGCCTGTGGCTCAATTGGCTAAGGCACCAGCCACATACACCTAAGGTGGCGGGTTTGGATCCCCAGCCCGGGCCCGACAAACAACAATGATGGCTGCAACCAAAAAATGGCCGGGCGTTGTGGCGGGCGCCTGTGGTCCCAGCTACTTGGGAGGCGGAGGCAGGAGACTCACTTGAGCCTAGGAGTTGGAGGTTGCTATGAGCTGTGATGCCATGGCACTCTACCCAGGGGGATAGCTTGAGGCTCCGTCTCAGAAAAAAAAAAAAACAGAAAAGGATTAATGTACAAGGATGAAAACGTACCCTGGTAACTTCCACAGTGGAAAAATAATACTGAGCTTATTGTGAAGTTCCTGAAATTCATCAAATGTCCGGAAAACAAATGATGGTTCAAGTTGTCCTTCCCTCAAAATTCGGACTACATAAATCTGAAAAGAAATCACAGCCCAAAAACATCAAACTTATAATAAAACCTTCTTTCCTGACAGAAAAGTAATTTATAGTTTGGTCACTGTATGTAAGTTGCTAAGAATATATGTCAATAGAAAACAGCAAAATAAAAGTCCTTGTATTTATAGCATGTCTAACTACGTTCTAAGAGGGGATCAAAACCACTTAAAGATAAACCAAGTAGAAATTCAAAGTGAAAGCCATTTTATTTCTAGGATTAAATAATGTAATTTCCAAATCTACAAATTTAGTGCAATTCCAATGAAAATGTTAATACAAAAGTTCATTTAAGAACGTCAATAGGAACAAAAGCAAAAAGTTTATGGAGGTAAAGGAAAACTTGCTTGGATATTTAAACTATTATGAAGTTATAATACTTTAAAGAATACTGGTAGAAAAAAAAGCCAGATATTGGTATAGAAGACCAGAAATAAATTCAGAAGGCTTGGTACCCACAGCACAGTGGTTAAGGCACCAGCCACATACACTGAGGGTGGCGGGTTTGAACCCAGCCGGGGCCAGCTAAACAACTGCAACAATAAAGAAAAAAAAAATAGCTGGGTGTTGTGGTGAGTGCCTGTAGTCCCAGCTACTTGGGAGGCTGAGGCAAGAGAATCACTTGAGTCCAAGAGTCTGAGGTTGCTGTGAGCTGTGACATCATGGCACCCTACCACAGGCAAGACAGTGAGACTATATCTTAAAAAAAAAAAAAAAAGAAAGAAATTCAGGAACAGTTATATAAATTTTGTATATTTAATGGTGTTATTATCAATTTTGGGGGAAAGAATGGACTATTCAATAAAATGATGTGAGGATAAAATAATAAACATGGGGTGGCACCTGTGGCTCAAAGGAGTAGGGTGCCGGCCTCATATACTGGAGGTGGCGGGTTCAAACTTGGCCCTGACCAAAAAAAAAAAAAAAAACTGCAAAAAATAAATAAATAAATAAACATATAAAAAGGCATTAAAATTCATTAATAAATAGGTAAAAATTAAAATAGTGAAATAGCTTTCTAAAAACTAACAATTTGTCAAAAAATTTAAAAGCTGACAGTGCTGGAAAGTATTATCGAACAAAAATGTTAGCATAAGGATGAAAAATAACAGCAAGAAAGAGGATAATGTTATAATCTTGAGGGGGGGAGTACACTGAAGATCTTGGTTTTGTTCAAAACCAAACTGCAAGTTTTTATATGAGACAGTAACATAGGAACTTGGACTTTTCACTTTGTATACTTCTGTGTTGGTGGAATTTATTATAAGGAGTAAGTTTTATCTTTGAAATTAAGAAAAAAATGAACATAAAGGAATGAGAAAAGCAGAACAGCACCATCCTTTAGCCTTTTCTCTAAAAGGTACAGTATGACTCGGTCCTCAATTTTTCCAGATTAGCAAGAAACCCCCCACCCCCCTCCCCACACACACACAGTTAGAGATGCTTTGAGTACATCTGCTTTTTGCTAGAACATCCAAGGAAGAAATTAAACATAAAATAGAACAACAACTGCTTAGAACTTTAGCTGAGTCAGCAAAAACGTACACATGATTGTCTACAAATATTGAAATCAAACTTACATAATGTTTATCTGGGTTATATTTCTTATGATATGTGAAAACAGAGACTTCCTTGATTCGACCATCTTGTCTAAAGGAGTATGTTTTGGGTGAAAATGAAAGGATGGGCTCATCATTAGAAGGAAGACCAGAAAAACGAAGCTGGGCAAGGTTGTGAATGAAGAAGTTAAACTTTGTGGCAATGCTTCCCAAACTTGACTCAATCAGCCTATAAAATAATCAGAAAACCTGTTAATAGTAAACGTTAATGAGAACAACATGGCAAATTCTTTCAACATAGTAAAAGATGAAAAGCACTTTCACTCCTTTTAAAATACTAAGCAGATTCTCACTTTGCCAAGGATTCCCTTCGTCCTATAAGCCAAAGACTTAACAGCCTAAGAAAGAAATAATGCTTGGTTTTCTTTAGCCCTGTGAGATGCAAGACTAATTAAAAAGCTATTAGGGATAGAAGGTAATTGGTATAATGCTAGAAAGATTATTCTATTCCCTTATAGTAAAGGGGAAAGTGACAACTTAACAGGTATGAAAGAAAGCATTCAAAGTAATCCAAATTTTAAAAAATTCTCTTCTCTCAAATAGTAGAATAGTAGAACTTGGTGTCAGACTCCTTTAGGTAATCATAAATCCACTCAGTTGGGGAAAAAGTTTTCATAGGATGGGTAGTTTGGAAGGTAGGCCTAGACAGAATTTTAAGCAAGCAGAGGAAACAAAAAATCACACAAACAGGGTTAAGGAAGCCAGAAGGACAAAGGAGATTCAAGAGAGAAGTAAGAGAGCCTCAACTATAGGCTTCTGCCTCAGGAAGGACTGAATGAGTTCCCTCCAATTCATATTCTGAAACCCCAATCCCCAAAGTGGGTTTGGAGTAGGGCCTCTATGAAGGTCATTAAGGTTAGAGGAGGTCATAAATAGTACAGCTCTGATCCAATACAGGTGTCCTTATAAGAAGAGATGAGACAGCCTGGTCTCTCTTTCCCCCGATGAGGACACAGGGAGAAGGTAGATCACATCTGTGATCTAGAAAGGGAGCCCTCACCAGGAACCTGACTGGATGGCATCCTGATATTGGACTTCCGAGCCTCCACAACTGTGAGAAAATAAATTTCTGTTGTTTAAGCCGCCCAGTGTATATAGTATTTTGTTATGAAAGCCCAAGCAGGCCAACGAATAAACTATATGCCTGCTTTGTAGTTTTGCCCAGGGGAGCCAACGAATCTTTTAAAAAACAAAACAAAAGAAAACCCATCAATACCTAAATTGTCAGGATTAGTTTGGAAGGCTATACAAAAGTCAGCTTCCTTCAATTCATTTCAGCCCAGACTCTTGAGACTAGGGAAGTCCAGTCCAGTGTTTTATACCTCTTCTCCACTGAGAGGAAGAAGGCAAGAGAAAAAGGAGAGAAAAGAACATGAGCTCTTGCGTCCCTCCCTGCTGTGATATTATGATGAAGTGGCAGCAGTGGTCAGTGATCAACGGGATCATCAGACCCTTAGAGCATATTTATCAGGAAGATGTTTTTAAAGCAACAACAAATTCAAATGCCAGTCACTGGTACATGTATATCAAGTACTATGTCATAACAGTTTACTGTAGCAGTGCCTAGAGTTTGCTGTTTTAAGCACTTAGGTATCCATGAAAATTGTTATGGCAAAATAACAATCACTAAAACCAGAAAAACAGATCACTACAGATATCATTTTAGAAAAAAACAATAAAGAGATAATATGGCACTGTAGAAAACATGTTTCTCAGAAACAGTTCACAAGTTCTTATCACTGAAATCATATAGTAAATAAACCTGAGATCACAGATCTTTTGGGAAATAAAGGTAATTTTTAAAGTGTTAGTGCAAATTCTTTATATTTTTTTCAGTAAATGTTTGACAACCTACTATTTGCTAATATTCTGAATCACAATTATTTCCTTTAAATCAGAATTTTGATATATAGAATTTGTTTACACAAAGGTAAAACAAACCAAAACCAAATTGTATGTGACTTCTCCAAGTACTTAACTATGCCTTACCTAGTAAAGAAAATGGTAGCTTCTGCATCTGTAGTTTGGGGTTGAAGTGCATCTCTAACATACTTCAAATCCTGAATACTTGTAAGTTCCGGTAACCCTGAAGGAATCATCTGTAGGAGAAAAAGAAAATGTTTTGTGGGTTATGTTTTTTTCAAAATCTGTTCCCCACCCCTTCCTACTGGCTAGTTAAGTAATCAGAACTAAAGCAAACAAAACAATCACAGTTTTGAGGAGTTTACCTAAGTAATGAGAAAATCAAGGCCAAGGAAGTCAAGTGATTTGTTGGAAGTCACAAAGCCAGTTACAGAATGAAGCAGAAAAGCCAGACCTCCTTCTGTCTAGGCCTCTGTTTTCATTACCACGTCAATTTCAGTCACAATAATCATACTAGGGTTTTTTGATTTTGTGTTTTGCTGTTTACCTATGTATGACATATATCCAGAAAACTACAGAAAACTTTAATGTATAGCTTAAAGAATGTTTACCATCTGAACACAGCCAATTAGGACATCAGCATCTCAGAGGTCCCTCCTGAGCTTCACTTAACTGCTATTCCCCACCCCCAGGGTAGCCACACTACTGGCTTATTTTTTATATTTTATATAAGTTGAGTCAGATAGTATTCCTGTGTCTGGCTTATTTCTTTTTTTTTTTTTTAGACGGAGCCTCAAGCTATCCCCCTGGGTAGAGTGCCAAGGCATCACAGCTCATAGCAACCTCCAACTCCTGGGCTCAAGCGAGTCTCCTGCCTCCGCCTCCCAAGTAGCTGGGACCACAGGCGCCCGCCACAATGCCCGGCCATTTTTT
>CAUYQV010060822.1:0-14032 GCA_963574575.1 Galagoides demidoff
AATCCATTCATTTTACATTTGATAAAATTGACAGTTCAGAGAGGAGAAACATTTTCTGAAGGACAGAATCTTGATTCTGACTAACTAAAGAAGAGGTGTCCTTCCCAGTACACTTGCCCCTGTCTGCCTTCCTTTCTCCCCTACATTTCTAGTTCCTTTTGAGAGAAGATACCCAAGAAGGGTGGGGTCTGGGAGAACAGGTCTTCTCAGGGAGACCACAAGCATGCACCTGCAGGCTCCTCTCCATGGTGACCTCAGCTCTTGGGAATTTGTGGACTTAACTTCCTGGAACATGGAAATTTCCAAGTTCTGTGAAATCCCGTAGTTCTGTAGGGGCTGGACTAGCATCTCCCACTTGATTCAAACTGGCCGATGGGAAGGGTACCTGTGGGGGGGAACTTCTTGACTGTCAATAAAAGGAGAAAGACCAAGCCAATCAGAGAGCGCGGCCATTTGGAAATCTTCTACGCCATAAGCTCCCAGCCGATGAATAAAGCCCTTCCTCTTATAAGCGTGGTGTTTGGGTGTTCTTTTTCTCCATTGGTCCTTATCTTCCTGCAACACTATTTATTAATTCAATTCTGAATTGATCAAAGACTAATTACTAAGTATCTTAAATTTGCCTGGGACCATTTCCAGGGTGTAAGATTACAAAAGATACAATACCAGTCCTTCAGGATCATTAAATTCAGTGAGAGAGACATCAGCTAACAAGAGGTAGTTAACTAGCAAGACAATGGCAATGGGTTTGATAAATGCTGGTGATTGACTTGATCTGATGGATACTTAGTGAGTTAAGCTTGAAAGTCGTGAACTTCAGCTGTACGTCAGAGTGATATTCCCGGACCCTGGGTAAAGCAGGAAGCTGAAAGCTTTCCAAAGAGAAGGAATCAATGTTGGAAAAGACGTGAGGTGGCATGAAATTCTGGGAAAATATGGCTAAAAGGATTTGAGGATAAAAGAGGTAATTGTGCTAGGTATGTGTTTGCATATATAAATTTCTCAACTGAAATAGGTAAAGAAACTTAACTTGTCAACAACTTATTCCTATATAATCAAATAAAACTTAAACATTCTTATTTGGAGTAAAAAACATGAAATGTAGAGTCATATTTTCATACTTTTGGTTAGTGTATTTTAACAACTTTCTTTAGTTTGCCAAATAGCTTTCCAAGATTATTTTGAGCTGTCAAGTAACTTAATTCTTAGTTTGATTGCTTACAATTTATCATGAGACTATTTTAAGTATTAACTTTAAATATTTTACAAACACAGATACACACATATAGTATAATATTTCATGTGAGATAAAGTTTAATGGGCTTATGATAGCAATCATTGGTTTCCACGCCCTGTTTACCATGAGAAGGGTAAATAATACTTCTATTTCAATTGCTACAGACAGACCACTGCCAAAAAACTCTCAAGATGCATTTTTTTAAGAGAGGCAAATTAACAATTGAGACCTATAAAGTTTGATATTAGCTATCTCAGTGATCTGTATTTTTTTACAGAAAGGAATTGAAAATGAAACAGTGAAACAATGAGTAAATTACACTTCCTTAAAAATGAGTAAAATTCCTGAATCAGACACTGGTTTTTAATAAACTTAGAGAGAGACTCTCAGAAGTCATCTAATTATCCCCCTGTCCCTGGGAATAATTGCACCTGAGCTTTATGAAATGCATGTTTTCAGCTCCGGGTTAAAAATGTTCAAAAAATACTTCGGAGTCCTTATGTTTTATATCTCATCTTGTGATTCAGCTCAAATATTTTTATATCCTTTCTTTTTCTTTCTTTTTTTGCTGTTTAATGGAAGAGCTTTTATTGTAATGGTAAGGAATTTTTTTTTGTTATTAAATCATAGCTGTGTACATTAATGCAATCATGGGGTACGGTGTGGTATTTTCATATACAATTTGCAATATTTTCATCCAACTGGTTAACATAGCCTTCATGTCATTTTCTTAGTTATTGTGTTAAGACATTTATATTCTACTCTTAGAAAGAGTCACTTGTACCCTTGTGAGATAAAGCATAGAAGTGACCCCTTTATATCCTTTCAAGATAATTTTTGTTTTAAGAAACAGTGGTGTGATATATTGTTTTAAAATAGGCAATTGTACAGCCTTTCTTTTCATTTATGCACAGTGGGTAAAAAGCTAAAAAGTTGACTGTAGTGGTAAGAATTGAGGGAATTAAAGAAATACCCTGAAAAAGCTGCTTATTTGCTGCTAATTTCTGATAAATGCTTAGGGTGAAAAGTCCATACTAGAAGAAAAAGTGAGTAGGAGAGAGAGAGAGAAAGAAGTGGAGGAAAAAGATAAAGAAGAGACAGAGAGGAGAGAAAAGGGCAGGATAAAGACACGAAGGGAGGGGAGGAGACAGACGTTACTATTTGCACTGTATCACTATAGGATAACAAAGAATTTTCTAGGCAAGTGTTCAGTTATGTCATGCCATATGGAGTGAATTTCAGCCCAGATGGACTATACGTCCTAGTGAATTTATGTGGATGGCGTAGGAAAGCTAGTTAAGTATATGTATCACTAGATGGATCGTCTATCTATCTATCTTTATATTTATCTACTTCTAGCTGTTTCTGTATACTTTATTTGACATCATGAGTTCTAAGAAATATAGCAAAGACGACCCTGTGCATATAGACAAAACTCTGAATTTACTCTTCCATCCTGTTCTGAGGCTTCTACTTCCTAAAACTCCCAGCGGGCTGAGCACAGGGTTGTAGGATTCATTCATTCACTCACTAATTTATTCCACAAATCGTGATCGAGGAGCTGTGATGTGCCAGGTAACAGCCACAAATAGAACAGAAATGGTCAGGCAGGTGAAGTGAGGGACAAACCCTGTATTTTATATCAAACAAATGAAAAATTCCATCCAATAAATGTTAATCCTTTTGGATTAGAGGATTCCACCAAAAAGAAACTTTTAATACTGTGAGGACTTTCTTCCAAGATAGAGACTTTTTTTAGTCAAACAACCATTCATTGAGGGTGTCCCGAACAAATCCAGACATTTTTAGAATTCAGTGGGATAACTCAAGATGTGTAGCCAAGTGAGGGGAAAAAAAAAAAAAAAGCACATTGAAATTGAAATGTACAAGTTTCTATTTATAAAAAGACAAAAATATTAAATCTGGCTTTAATTCACATCTCATGATAATATCTTTTATTTTTTACATAATCTCACAAGTATATACACACATGAATGTATGTAGATGTGTATATGTGTATGTGCATGCATTTGTGTGCGTGTAATACAAATATACAAGTACATACATTATGCACATGTGTACACACATAATTCTTAAATGGTATCTTCTTTTCATTTTTCTTACTTAATTTTTCTTAAATCATAACTGTATACATTTATGGGGTACAATATGATGATTTGATATACGACGTGGAATGCTTACATCAAACTAATTAACAGAACCGTCACTTCACTTACTTATTTTTTAATATGACATTTATAATATTCTCTTAGTTGTTTTGAGTATATGCAATGCTTAGTACACCTGCATTGTCTACATTAGGTAAGATCCTGCCTTCCCCTCTCCCCTCCCCTCTTCCTTCTCACCCCTCTTTCTTTCTGGATTATCTTTGTGTTTTATTGTTCATATGAATGTGTGTTTATATATTGGTTTCATAATAATATTGAGTAAATTGGATAACTTTTTTTTCCCATTCTTGAGATACCTTACTAAGAAGAATATGTTCCAGCTCTATCCAGGTAAACATAAAAGCCGCAAACTCTTCCCCTTTTAATAGCTGTGTAGTATTCCATGGTGTACATATACCACAATTTCTTTATCTATCCATGGTTTGATGGGCATTTAGGCTGCTTCCGTGACTTGGCTATTGTGAACTGGGCTGAAATAATTGTTCTAGTGCAAATGTAAAATAATTTTTGTTTATCTGGGTAGAAATTATATATATATACAATTTTTTAAACTTCTTTTCATATTTTATTCCTCCTTATTTTTAACCCTGTTTTCTCTTTACTTGAACCACATGTTTCACAAATGTTTATGTGCATTAGAATGATGGTCCATTATTATTCTAATATATATGCTTAAATCATAAATATTAAATCATATAAAATTCAATATTATGAGTTTTGTTTTGTGGGGATTTTTTGGTCTCTTAACAAACATTAGTTGATTAGAACCTTATAATTTGATAAATTAACAATTTTATGATATTCTGTGAACTTTATCTCATGTTTTGAAATACCTGTCATCAGCCATGTTTTAAAGAAATCACATTACAGCCAAAGAGGATATTGTATTTTCATCTACCATTCTGTATACCAGATGCCTACATAATTCAAGATTTTATAACAATACCTGAACGAGTTTCTAAACTGTTATGTTATAAATATAAAAAGAGTTTGTTGAGCAATTTCGGGTCTACTGTATGCCATGAGAATCACTAGTATACCCTGCACTTGAATTTGGATGTGCCTTACATGCTCTATCGTATAGTATAGTTTTGATAATAAGTTGTAAATGCTTTTCATTTTCTGGTAATAGTCTTGGGAATTTGTGACTAATAAAATATTTCTTCTGTGGATGAGTTTATATTCTATGCTTCATTTACTTTCCAGTGTTATATATATCCTATGATACTTTGTATAGGAATTGTTAAATCAAAGTATAAAGAATTCTCAGTCTCTCATACAAAATCTTAATTTTTTTTTTTTTTTTGAGACAGAGTCTCACTTTGTCACCCTTAGGTGCTGTGGTATCATAGTTCATAGTTCACAGCAACCTCAAGCTCTTAGACTCAAGCAATTCTCTTGCCTCAGCCTCCCAATTAGCTGGGACTACAGGTCCCTGCCACAAGGCCTGGCTACTTTTCTTTTTTTTAGAGATGAGGTCTCACTGTGGCTCAGGCTGGTCTCCAACCTGTGAGCTCAGGCAATCCACCCACCTCAGCCTCCCAAGTGCTAGGAGGACAGGTGTGAGCCATGGTGCCTGGAGGACTTTGAATTTTTTTACAATCAAAAAGCATAATTCTTAGCTAAAGTTTGAGATGTAATAAGCTTCTTAGGTGTGCAAAAGTTAAGGATTATATAAACCTTAGGGTATATCAATGACAAGGATCCACACAATGCATGGCATACAACAAGTATCCAAAAAATATTTAGGAAATGTTTGAAACATTTCTCTCTGGGCATTTTACTATCCTCTGGTCCTTTTATGGGGTGCTTTTTTTTTTTTTTTGAGACTAAATTTCACTATATCACCCTGGGTAGAGTGTCATGTCATCATAGCTCATAGCAACCTCAAACTCTTGAGCTCAAGTTATCCTTTGCCTCAGCCTTGCAAGTAGCTAGGATTATTGGTGCTCACCACAATGCTTGGCTCATTTTCCTAATTTTAGTAGAGATAGGGTCTTGCTCTTGCTTAGACTGGTCTCAGAACTCCTGACCTCAAGCAATCCAGCTGCCTCAGCCTCCCAGAGTGCTAGAATTATAGGCATGAGCCACAGTGCCCGGCTGAGTTGTATTTTTATATCAATTATCTCATGTGACTGTTTGAATAGTTCTGAGATTTGGAAAATACTTATTCTCAGATGTTTACAGTTAGAATGAGCACATCTAACATTTATCTCTTGGGCTTAATGCACTATATTTGGTACCCAATAGGCAAGATTTTAGTGAATGTATGGAGAAAACTATGACCAAATCGAAATATTTAGCTCCCAATCCACATCCTGTTTATTAAGTAATACTGCCTAATAGTTCAGATTATTTTAAAAATATTTTCATAGGTTGTTTTAAAATATAAAGACATTCTTGGCAAAACTATGTGTCTACTCACCCCAATGCACACGCATACGTATCTTCATGTCCCTGCCCTCCTTCACAAAGCAGTGGGGAAATAGTACATGAAAGAAAAAATGCATACATGCTCCAGAGAAAGAAAGCAGAGACCATAACGTTCTTCACTGTATTCTAAACAGTTTGTTTACACAAAGTAATGATGTAAATGAGAAAGGGAAGAATCAGGATAGTAACCAATTCCATGTAAGGACTTTTAGGATAACATTAGCATGGATAACATGCACTAATAGAGCCAACTTCTAAAAAAATCACCAGTAATTTAGAAGAATGGCCATGACATTCAAAATCCAGTGTTTAAGATTAGAAAGTTAGAAATTTATGGGAAAAAGGGCAATTCTAGGCAAAGCTGTGGAATAGACTAAAGCAATATTTAGCTCATCTTATTTCTTGCTTTTCAACTTCTCTCTGCCACAGTCACTATAAGTACATTGATTTTCTCCTAAATTTTACCTTTCTAAAACTTCTATTTAAGGGACAAAACCAATCAATATCTTATTTTCTATTAAGTAGTGACAACGACACAATAGTCACCATTTAGATGGTATGATTATTAAATAGTATCACACACCAAACATTGTTGCCCTTTATAAAACCCTCTAATAAACCCTCAATAATAATGGTGTATATTGAGTCCCAGAGAAACTATGCAACTTGTCTGACAACACATAACTAATAAATGACAGCATCACATCATTTGAAATCAGATCTACCTGATTGCAAAGCCATGGTATAAACCAGAAGTACATCTTGGAACTGCTTTATCTGACATGGAATTTCAATCAATTCATAACTTGAAAAAAAGAATTAATAAATACCTGATTGATGACTTGGTTTCAAATATAAAATAATTTCTAGGTTAGGGCTGATTAACTGTTTATTTTAATTATATGGAATTTTTCTGATTTTCTTAATGGATCACATGCAGGTTTAATGGTGCATAAAATCTGCTAGCTGTTGTACACTCTTTGCGAATGTGTCTTTTCACTTTTTTCTCCATCTCCATGTCTTTCATGCTATTGCTCTCTTCTAAGTCATATGACCAGTTTCATGTTATTAGTGGAGATTAATGGGTATATTCTCAAGTCTAATACATAGATAAGGAATGGAAATGTCAAAAACCAATTCCAAAATGGAATGGTCTCAGTAAAACTTCATTTTATACCTAGTGACACTGAATTATTAAAAATTTTTTGGACCACAACCTCTGAATGCCTATGTATACAGCTAAGAGACTATGATCAAGTCTCATTTTGTGGCTTACTGATTAGGAGGCTATGCAAACACAGAATTAAAAGGTTATTGTTTAATGATAAATTACAGGCATATATTAATTTCTTTATTTTCTTTGTACTTGATATTCACCACATAAGTACATGAAAGAAACACAAATAGTAACATTTTGGGCTCAGCACTTGTATCACAGTGGTTATGGAGCCAGTCACATACACCCTGGGTGGTGGGTTCGAACCATGTCAGAGCCAGCTAAACAACTGCAACAAAAAAATAGCCAGGCGATGTACAGGGTGCCTGTAGTTACAGCTACTCAGGAGGCTGAGGCAAGAGAATTGCTTACGCCCAAAAGTTTGAGGTTGCTGTGAGCTGTGATATCACAACATTCTACCAAGGGCAACATAGTGAGACTCTGTCTCAAAAAAAAAAAAAAAACATTTCATAACAAATGCAGAAATTCTTCTTACAAATGCTTTCCTTTAATATCAAAGAGGCACATAATCAGTAACATGGTAATAGTCCATTGGGTGGTTTATATATAATCCCAGTCACAGTCATGTGAAATACATACTAATGTGATTGAATTGATTAGGTTCAAAGAACTGGATATTTCTTTGAATTCTGACTATATTTATCATTAAATTATCACCCTAGTATGAAACTTAAAAAAGATTGGGCTTTAGTGTCAAATAGACTCAAGTTCAAATTCTCATTCTTCTATTTTCCAGATGAATGAAGCTCTGGCTTGGCTTCTCTGCACCCCAGAAGAGTGTGGATTAAAACAGGGTTTAAATCACGTGTCGCTGTGAAAATCAAGTGTGATAACAGCACTTAAGAGAATAATCATCTTCTCAGTCACTCAGAATCAAAATCTTCAACAGTCTTAATTTTTCTCCCAGTATGTAGTATTGAATGTATTCCTTTCTCCATTGTTTTTCTGTAGCCCAAAATTCTCCTTTTCACTCTTATTCAAGATCCAGCTGCAGAGTTTCCCCTTTTAGGTAATCTTCCTGTCTAGATCTATGAATTGTTTTATTTTCCCACCATTTGTATGTCAGTTATAGCCCTTATTAAGATCCGTATTAGGAAAGTTGTTATCATGCAGTGATCCCAGCCCCTGAGTGGGGAGCTCCTGGAGAACTTGCCTGGAGTCTTTCCTGCTTCTCTATCCTCCGCAGTAGCCTATGATATCAGGAAACATGAAAATCCGAGTATTACGTTCTTCTAGCCTCCGGCCTCCAGTGGTTCCTATCATATTTCAGAGAAAATCCAAAGTTCTTTCCATGAGTTACCAAAGAGTATTTGACCCTGGCCTTCTCTCTGTCCTCATCTTTATTCCATTATACCCCAACACTATCCACAGGCAACACTAGTCTCCTCGAAGTTCCGAAAACATAACCTCAGTTGATACATTGAAGCCCCATTGAGCACCTGCTGTGTTAGGTCCCATTGGGGGTATTTAGGATAATATGGATGAACACAAAATAGGCAACCCCCCTTCCTTGTAGAGTTTCCACCATGGTCGGAAGAAGTATGGAAACAAGCACTAAAAAGGAAGTTAAATTATATATTAGAAGGTGATAAGGGCAATGAGAAGGAGAGTAGGCAGGAGGGGCAGGAACTTGAACAAGGGAGGAAGGGATTAGTAAGGTGCGATTTTAAATTTCAAATGAAGTGTGTTCTTCTGTTCTTCCTTTTGCCTGGCTGCCTTTCTGCTCCCCCACCCATGATTCCCTCCATCAGTTAAGTGTCTGCCCAAAAGTCAAGATTTTTGAAAGTTCTTATCTGAAGTGTATAAAAGTCATGCCTATTCCCGCACTTCCACTAAATTTCCCTAAACAGCCTTATTTTCTGCATTTCATTCTCACTACGTACACGTGTATATGCGTGTTCCATGGGGAAACAGATTTTTTTTCCTGTTTATTATTATATTCCTAGTGCTTAGGACACTATTTGGCATAGATTCATCAATCAATATTTCCTGAATAAATGAATTCATGTAATAGCTTCCGCTAAGGATTATTAAATTTAAAATGCAGAAAAGAGAAGACTGAAATTTTATAATTAACAGATTATTTCTCAATTATTGGGAAAAAATTTCATTTGAAATATTCTGGTTTTGATGCCCATGGCATTTCTTATCTGGTTAACAATGACCCACCAAAACTGAACTTCTGTAAAATAATATTATTAATTCATTAATTCTGCAATTATTAACTAAGTGCCTATAATTTATGTTAAGCATGTGAGATACAACAAAAGACAGACATGATTATTTTTTATAGGTGTTGTTAATTCTTAAAAATCCTTCATCTATATTATTATAAAAATTAAAGTGCAAAGATTTCTGCCTTATTTGATTGAGTTAAATCACCAATAGAAACTTGATTTGTTTCCATATATGCTTCTTATAATCTTTTCACTGTGAACTCAATGAGGCCCTGGTGGTAATGGGCTGGGAGCATCTGAATTGGCAAATGCATCTTTCATTTTTAGGAGTTCTTGTCCTGAGTACAGGTAGTCCCTGAGTCACAAACAACCACCTGAGCAGAGGCTCTTATAGTAAGTCCCCAGGTCACAAGCCTCCAACATCCAACTCCCTATTATAAACAGAGATTATTACAGGTAATAGGTAAGTGTATCTATTCCAATTTACATACAAATTCAATTTAAGAACAAACCTACAGAACCAATCTTATCTGTAACCCAGGGCTGTCTATACAATGACACTTCAGTGATTAGTGAAAATGATGTATAAAGTGTCATTAACGATGCTTGTCAGATATGTACCTTTTCAATTTAAATTTGTCATAGATGTGAGCAAAATTCACCCACCAAAATGTGACAAGATCTATTCATTAGCTCTTACCCACTCTCTCTACTTCTACCTGGACGTGGCCTAATTTTAAGACAGAGTGGAACTAGTTAATTTGCTGCAAGACATTAAAGAAATCTGTTACTTCTTATGTGGAAATACAATAAAATAATTTTCCCAGGATGAGAAATTTGAGTAAATCTCCATTAGTTGTGCAATTGAAATGCTAGATAGTTTTCCTGGCAACTTTTAGAGTTTTTCCCAGAAATATGAAATGTAAATACATTGGAAAAATCCATGTTTTAGTTATTCAGGTGTTAAAGGTTAATGTTTACGATACTAAACATTATTTTCCTTATGGTCACAATCCAAATAAACCTCATCATTTTTAAAAGCTCCTTGTAGAAGAGATTTGTTGACTAAATACATAGAAAGACTTCTTGATTGAAAGAAGATAAAACAATAATGTACCAAAAGCAAAATGTACCACTACTAAATCTATAATTCACATATGAAAGTCTAAAAAGTTTATCCTGCTACAAACAATAATGACTCATATAGTTTAAGTTCTCCCTCTGGTTCCTGAGGATCCAATTTTCATACTTTGGTAATTAGAGTAAAACTAGAACCCAGAAGCCAAAAGATATACACAAATATCTCAAGCTTAAGGTGAGACATATTCTGAGACAGAGAATGGCCAGTGAATTTTTTGAACTGTGATGTCTTCTATTGATTTTAAACCGTTTTTTGCCTGGTGATGCAATGTCTTATGCTGTTCCAAAATTAGCAGTGCAAGCCTGCGTTAATGCCATGTGGGGGAAGGAATGCTATGGGGTACGTTCATGCATGAGTTAGAGAGGCTTAGCAGAGGACATGTGAGACCATCTAAGGTCATCAGAATTGAGCCTGCAGTATGAATCTCAAGCAAAAAGTTCCGGGCAAATATTTCAGGCAAATATAAAAACCTTCTGACATTTTTGGAAATATTAAGGGCACTGAAACACCCAAGGTAATGTTGATACATGGTTCAGACATTAAAGGAAAGAAAAACGTTTTCTTGGAAAATTATTGATTCCATTAAAAAATATATTTTACTGTGCTCCGAAAGCTATTTGAATTGGTGTGGCTTAAACTGTGAGCAAAACAGAAAAAAAAATATCCTTACTTCATGAAGCTTATCCGCCAGTAGAATAAATGAGCAATTTATACAACATGTCAGAAAGGGGGAGAGGGAGAAAATCGGGGAGAAGAAACAGGAGAATTACATTGTTTAAGGTAATTAATCAGGCACGTCCCTATCGAGGAAGTTACAGTTGAATAGACTGGAGTAAGGAAAGGAGCCATCCTGGCACCAAGGGAAGGAGGTCACAGGCAAAGAAAAGACCGGAATGCAGAGGGGCTGAGTGGTGGGACAGCGCACTTCAGGTGGGGTTGAAAAGCGAGGAGGGTGGTGTTCAGACTCAGTGAGCAAGGCAGCAATGAAATCAGAGACATACCAAGAAACCAGATTATATTGATTTTATATGTCCTTAACTGGATATTGTTTTTGTTTTTTCAAAGTATAGTAAGACCAGCGAGCAGGGTGGGGAAGCTTTAGAAAGTTTTGAGCAGAGAGGATCAAATGGAAAAAATAAAATTGTCATACCCTGAAATGGAGAAGACTCAGTATTTAAGTGCCTCCCAGGTGTGGAGGGAAGATTCAGAGCTCTGTTTCAACATGCTGAATTTGAGGGATCTATTAGACAGTCAGATGGAGACGTCGGGTAGGGAGGAGGATTCGGTGTCTTGGATTTCAGTGGCGAGCCATGGCAATAGATATAAACTTGGGAGTCCTCAGTATATACCCTTCAGGGACTGAGTGCAGGGAAAGCAAATAAAAAATTGTAGCGCCTAAATCCGGCAGTACGTCGATATTAAAGGATTCAGAGAAATGAGGAAGTTCCAACAAATGAGGCTAAAATGAGAATCCGGCAGGCACTACATTAGGACTGGGTGTTTTCAACTGCAGAGCAGCCCAGTTTTAGGCTCCTACCTGAAACACATTTCTCCCTTATCTGGTAAATTGGAGAGCAAGCCGGGTAAAGTGAGAAAGGATGTGATATTTTTCAGGCCAAACAGGTCATCCAGGTCAACTTTGGTGATCAGAAAAATAATATACAAATGACCACATGATAATTTTCACATTCTGACTTTAAGGGACATGATAATAAACAACATGGGCTTGCAATTTGATAATAGGGCTTAACGCCAATGCCCCAAATCATTTGGGAATCCTGGATGTCAGAGTTCAGGGGTTGAGTACAGCTTCTAGTAAAAGGCTGAAATAATCCTGGGGTCAGTAATCTTCAAAACTTTTTACGAGGTGAAAAATAAATTTTAAATAAAATTACATGTGGAAGTCCCAGATATAAGACATTTAGGAGTGGAGTTTCTTTGAGGCAAAGGTTAAGAAAAAAAAGAAAGAAAGAAATCAGAAGAAGAAAAAGTATCCAATGTACACAGCCCTATTATGAAACGAATTTATAGTTCTCAAATGAAAGCTACAACCTAATTATAGCCCAAGAATATGGGGAGGGGGTGGGGGAGGGAAGGAGAGAAGGGTGGATGGGTGGAGGTAGGGTGATTGGAAAGATCACCTCTATGGTTTTCCTTACAAGAGTACAAGTGAATCATTCTAAAACTAGAGTATAAACGTGTTAACACAATAACTAAGTAAATGACATAAAGGCTATGTTAACCAGTTTGAAATATTTCACTTTCTATATGAAAACGCTACACTGTACCCCATGTTTGCATTAATGTACACAGCTATCATTTAATAAAAAAAAAAAAGAAAGAAAGAAAGAAAGAAATCAGAAACAGCATGGAGTCTCTGATGGACCTATGCTTGGGGCATCTTAACACATCTGCAGAACCCGGGTAAACCCTGTAAACAGGCTTCAGGACACTGGCAGAAACCTAGAGAAAGCTGTTCAGAGAAGAAAAACACTGGCATTTGAAGCAATTGTGGAAGTCCTATGTTGAAATAAGGAAAAAATGGACCTAACGGAATAAATATGCCCTAGCTTTCATTTCAGTGCTTTGATTTGATTTATTTTCTCCTAGATTACGACAGTTTGGTGGTAAAATTCCTAAAACTACAGATATTAGCATATTAGAGATAACCGGGGACATCTAGCACACATGTAAATAATTTTTTTTTATTAAAAGAAAGACAGTTTCAGTTTAGAAGAAAACTGAACTGATTTAAGTAAGAAAATACATACCCAGGAAGGTTGAACCATTTCAGAAAAATGTTAACGGTAAAGAAAGGAAGAAAATGAAGTTGAAAGCTTCTGTTTTTGTTTTTAAAAAAGAAAGACAAGATGTCACTACTATACTCTTCCATCACTATTTTGGGTGCAAAAAAGAAATTGCAACAAAGAATAGGCAATAAGCGCCATTGCATCCAATATCTATCTATTTAAATCTCTGGAGGATTAGATTTCCAGCCAGCACTGAGTGAGTGGGAGAGGTAAGCAATCTCGGAGAATAATCCACTTTAGAGAGGTGAGACTTTCAGGAGGCTTTCAAAAGAGTTAAAATAGAGATATTTAAAATGTATAAATTGGGTGGTGCCTGTGGCTCAAAGGAGTAGGGTGCTGGCCCCATATACTGGAGGTGGAGGGTTCAAACCCAGCCACGGCAAAACAAAACAAAACAAAACAAGCATAAATTGAATTAAATTGGGCAAAAGGGAGTGTTACAAGAAGTACACGGTGGTGTTAATAAATGCACACTCAAGTTATTACTACACAAATGCTTACAAATGTGAGCAGTTAAATGATTTCCCAAAGATGCCAAAATAATTTTCATGTATACTATAAGACTCCCACCACATCCTGTGTATATCAATGACCATATCCCACAGGGGTAATGGTACAGTTCCTAAAACCAGACACAACAAAGATGAACAAATATTCTAAAGACCTAGATAGGGCTCATCTTTTCTTGCATAAATTCAATGCAACCCCCTCAACACAGAATGGAATTAACTCATTTTTCCTTCCTATAAGAATTAAAGAGGCTGTGTACACAGAAGTTTGTTCCACTAATCACTGTAACTTCAGAGCT
>CAUYQV010060826.1:0-12864 GCA_963574575.1 Galagoides demidoff
CTACTTGGGAGGCAGAGGCAGGAGACTTGCTTGAGCCCAGGAGTTGGAGGTTGCTATGAGCTGTGATGCCATAGCACTCTACCCAGGGGGATAGCTTGAGGCTCCGTCTCAAAAAAAAAAAGAAAAAGAAATAATGTTACATACCACTGATGGAGGAGGAGCTATCCAGACCTAGATCCAGAGCAAACCATGCTTCATGCTGTTCTGAGCATCCAATCAATACAGAATCTTCTATTCTTTTTGTATCCTGTCCAAATTTACCCAGGAGCCCTTTCAACTCTAAGAAACAGAAAGGAGAAGGGGAGAAAGCAAAAAACAAAAGTTTCAATTAAATCACTACAGCCATATCAAGATTTACATGAAATCATCTACTTCGGCGTAGAAGTAGGTACACTTGGCTTCTAGTCATTGCCCTACAGCTAATTATCTATGTAACCTTGGTCTCATCACTTAAGCTCTCTAGGCCTCAGTTTCTCATCAGCAATCTGAGTTTAGACCAAAGAAGAAATTGTGTAACACTGCATTACCCTATGATTGTACCATGAAAGGAATACATCCTCTAGTTAGTAAGATGCATAATATTTAACTTTTTTTTTCTGAGACAGAGTCTCACTATGTTGCCCTCAGTAAAATGCCATGGTGTCACAGCTCACAGCAATCTCAAACTCTTGGGCTTAAGCAATTCTCTTGCCTCAGCCTCCTGAGTAGCTGGGACTACAGGCACCTGCCACAACACCCATCTATTTTCTTGTTAAGGTTGTCATGGTTGTTTAGCTGGCCCAGGCTGGGTTTGAACTCACCAGCCTTGGTGTATGTGGCTGGCACAGTAACCACTGTACTATGGGCGCTGAGCCCATAATATTTAATTTATTAAATATTAATATTAAAATTATTAATTTATTAAATATTAATAATATTAAAATGTACCACATTTTCTTTCTTTTTTTAATTTTAGACAGTCTCAAGCTTATCACTCTTGGGTAGAGTGCCGTGGCATCACAGCTCATAGCAACCTCAAACACTTGGGCTTAAGCAATTGTCTTGCCTCAGCCTCCCAAGTAGCTGGGACTATAGCCACAATGCCTGGCTATTTGTTGTTGTTGTTGCAGTTGTCATTGTTTCAGCAGGCCTGGGCTGGGTTTGAAACCGCCAGCCTCGGTGTATATGGCCTGCGCCCTACCCACTGAGCTACGGGCGCTGCCATACCACATTTTCTTTATCCATTTATCCATTAGGTTGAATTTCAAATCTTGGTTATTGTGAATAGTGCTGCAATAAACATTGGTGTGCATATATCTTTCTAATATACTGGATTCCGTCTTTTGTTTTTTTTCTTTTTTTTGGCCGGGGCTGGGATTGAACCCACCACCTCCGGCATATGGGGCTGGCGCCCTACCCTTTTGAGCCACAGGTACCGCCCTCCTTTTGGAATATACCTAACAGTGGGATTGCTATGTCATCTGGTAGTTCAATTTTAATTCATTGAGGAACCTCCATACTGTTCTCCATAATGGCTGCATTAACTTACATTCCCACCAACAGTGCACAAGCGTTCCCCTTTACCCACATCCTCACCAGAATCCATTATTGCCTCTTTCATGAAAGGCATTGTAACTGGGGTGAGATGATATCTTGTTGTAGTTTGGATTTGCATTTTTCTGATGTTCATGGTGTCGAGTATTTTTTTCATATACCTGTTGGCCATTTGTATGTATTTTGAAAAATATCTGTTCAGATCATTTGCCCACTTTTAGACTGGATTATTTGATTTTTTTCCCATTGAGTTGTTGGAACCCCTTATATATTCTTATCACTAATCTCTTCTCAGATGAATAGTATGCAAATATTTTTCCCCATTCCATGGGTTGTCCATTCACTTTGTTGTTTCCTTAGCTATACAGAAGCTTTTTAGCCTGATGTGCTTCTGTTTGTCCAATTTTGCTTTGGTGTGTCTGTGTCTGTGCTTTGGGAGTATTGCTCAAGAAGTCCTTGCCCAGAACAATATCCTGAAGTATTTCCTCAATGTTCTCTTTTAGTAATTTCATAGTTGCCAGTCTCATATTTAAGTCCTTAATCCATTTTGATTTTTGTATATCATGAGAGATAAGAGTCCAGTTTCATTCTTCTGCAGAGAGATATAGAGTTTTCTCAGCTCCATTTACTAAAGAGACTATCTCTTCCCCTCTGTATATTCTTGGCACCTTTGTTGAAGATAAGATCCCTATAGATGTATGGATTTATTTCTGTGTTCTCTATTCTGTTCCCTTGGTCTATGTGTCTATTTTTATGCTAGTACCATGCTGTTTTGGTTACTACAGCTCTGTAGTATAACTTGAAGTCAGGTAATGTGATTTCCTCCAGTTTTCACTCAAGATGACTTTGGCTATTCTGTGTTTTTCCATATAAATTTTAGGATTATTCTTTCTATTTCTGTGAAAAGTATTTTGATAGGGATAACATTGAATCTGTAGATTGATTGCTTTGGGTAGTATGGACATTTTAACAATATTGATCCTTCCTAACTACGAGCATGGAACATCTTTCAATTGTTTTTTGTGTGTGTCCTCTTCAATTTCTTTACAGTTTCCACTATAGAGAGCTTTTACTTCTTTGGTATTTTATTTTATTTGTAGCTAATATAAATTAGATCACTTTCTTGGTTACTTTTTCATATTGTTTACTGCTGACATATAGAAACGCTACTGATTTTTATATGCTGATTTTGTATCCGGTAACTTTACTGAATGTGTTTATCAGTTCTAATAGTTTTTTGGTAGAGTCTTTAGGTTTCTCTAGATATGAGATCACATCATCTGCAAACAAGGATAATTTGCCTTCTTCCTCTCCAATTTGGACGCCTTTTATTTCTCTCTCATCTGATTGATCACTATATTTAGAAGTTAGTCAGTATATAGTGAGATCATATAGAACTGAAAACATTTTGAATGCCAAATCCCAGTGCCTTTGTTATATCTAGCTATATAAGCTAAACAAGTTCTTTAAAAAGATTCATTCTAATTCACTTTTAATTTTGACCCTTCTAGTAAAAATGAAGTTATGATACAAATTTTTTTTTTTTTTAAGAGACAGAGTCTCACTTGGCCATCCTTGGTAGAGTGCCATGGTGTCACAGCACACAGCAACCTCTAGCTCTTGGGCTTAGGCAAATTCTCTTGCCTCAGCCTCCCAAGTAGCTAGGACCATAGGCACCCGCCACATTTTTTTTACAAATCTTAAAAAGTATTAACAGTATGAAACTTCATGAAGGCTGAAAACCACTGCCCTATGGCAGAGGTTGGCAAATTTTTGCTATAAAGTGATACTAAATATTTTAGGCATCATGAGTTATATAGTTTCTGTCATAACTACTCACTGCATTGTAATACAAAGCAGTGATACGTGACATGTAAGTGAACTAGTGTGGCTATGTTCCATTAAAAATTTATTTACGGCTCAGCACCTGTGGCTCAAGTGGCTAAGGCACCAGCCACATAACACCTAGGCTGGCAGGTTTGAGCCTGGCCCTGGCCTGTTAAACAACAATAACAACTACAACAAAAAATAGTCAGGTGTTGTGTCAGGTACCTGTAGCCCCAGCTACTCGGAAGGCTGAGGCAAGAGAATTACTTAGCCCGAGAGTTTGAGGTTGCTGTGAGCTGTGATGCCACAGCACTCTACCCAGGGTAACATAGTGAGACTCTGTCTCAAAAAAAAAAAAATGTATTTATAAAACAAACAGCAGATCTAATTTGGATAGCAGGTTTCCCTTAGTTTAACGAATATCTGAGTGGCCACAACTAGAGTTCATACAAAATTATAATATTAGTTGGCAGAAGTAGCCACACCAAGCTTAAGACTAAAAAGCCATTTGAGGCTCGGTGCCTGTAGCTCAGTGGTTAGGGAGCCAGTCACATACACTGAGGCTGGTGGGTGTGTACCTGGCCTGGGCCTGCTAAACAACAGTAACAACTACAACAACAACAAAATAAAAATAAAAAGCTATTTGAAAAACCTAGATTCTAAAGTTCAAGGATCATCCTTAGAAATTCCACAGGAACCGAATTCTATCTAGTGGCCATAGGCTAGTCAACTCTGCTGGTCCACTTTGGACTTACCTAACAGGCTATACCGGGGGACCAGGTATTGATGTGCTGAAGTCTGAAGCAAAGGCGCTAGGCTATGAAAGAGGTAAAATGATCCTGTCTCCTGGGCTTTTTTACATGCATCATCATCTTCCTTCAGTTCAAATAAATACCTGTATTGGGAAATAAACCATTATAAAACTAAACCTAGTTACTTGTACAGCATTCCTCTTGGAGAATTCTGCTCCTGCATCCCTCTCCTACTGCAGTTATTTCCCTTTATCTAGCTCTATCACAGTTTGCTCCAAGAAAACGATCTCAGGTAGCTCTAGGAGACTATTCATTCCCTCTTTTGTCCAACTGCATACTTTGCTCTTACTTCTGCATACTTCTGTGGCTGCGCTGTTGTATTATTTGTTCATTTGTCTGTCTCCCCATAAGACCGTGATCTCCTTAAAGGCAGGCTCTGCCTTACTCAGCTCTGTATCTCAGTAATTAGCATATTGAATAGCTCAATTCAATAAATATTTATTGAATTGAACTTCAAGGGTAATAAATATTTACTGAATTGAACTTCAAGGTACTCTGCTAATATTACACTGTGAGGCAAGCATGTACACGCAGTGGAGTGAAAGGAAAACAAGTACAGTGGTATGACGTCAACCACAGAATACCTAGAGATGGGAGCCGATTTTATTACTGCAGGGCAAGAGTTAACACTGTCATCTTCAGGCACCCTCATCCAATCCAGGGAAGAAAAAGAACAAATTGTACTGTCCATGAACCCCTGTTTCAAACATCTAGTCCCCAGAGTGGCCACTACCAGTTCCTTGTCTCTATAGAAGGGACCACTGATGAGGCCTATATCTATTTGACAAGGATAATATTTTCAGTAGCAAAAATAAAAATGTCCAAAAAGAAAACTTCCTATTACTGGTTTCTCAAAGAGACAGTATGTGTCAAGTTCTAGGCTTTCCTGGTACCTCCATTGAGGGTGGGCTGAGTCTATACGTTCAAGAGCTTTGGGAATCAAGTTGGGGTTTTTGTGGTTCTGCAGAGACAGAATGTGGTTTCTCCTGGAGAATTACTGTGAATCATTTTTGCCTGTCAAAGGCCCTAAAACGGACTCAACTATATGGCATTTCTTGTCACTGAGCTGGGAAAAATATCTTACAGACGCTTTCTGTAGGATCTGGGAACTTTTGTAACACTAGCAGGCAAAGTTGGCTCCACATGAAAATACAAAGCAAAATGACAAATGCACCCCAGTGTAATCTGTAAGGAACCTGTTTTGATGGTCTAGTAAAGAGGGGTTATGATGAGCTCGTTATAAATAGAAAACAAGAGAAACCTGATCTTTTAAGACTTGTGATATTTTTAAACTTATTGTGAGTGACTGCAGCCTCCTGGGGCAAAGACTCAATGTATGTCAAAGGAGAGACATGTGTCACTCAGAAGTTACCAAATATAAACAATAGAACAAACACAGCTGCCTTCGTAAAAGAACAGTAAGAGGTACAACCTGTGCTTTGCCCTAATGACCCTAAAAACCAAAACATCTACACAAACACCCAGGTTAAGCTCTTAAACCCAAGGCCTCACTGGAATTTGAATTGATATCCAAAAGTTCCTTACACTCCTCTTAATCAGAAACTGAATTTGAATTTTTAAAAATTCATTTTCTCCCTTTAGTTATCATAGCATGGAAATCACTTCACTAAGCTTAACAAGGCTGAACATATATTTAGGTTATTTTAAAACTGTAACTTTAAGTGCATTAAAGTACATAGTTACTATTCAATAAAAAAAACTGTAAATTTTTTCTTACTATAATAGTAAATAGTACAAAAAAGTTATTCTTTAATAATCAGAATATATAATTATCAATTTTTTTTTTTGAGACAGAGCCTCAAGCTGTTGCCCTGGGTAGAGTGCCGTGGCATCACAGCTCACAGCAACCTCTACCTACTGGGTGCAAGCGATTCTCCTGACTCAGCCTCCCGAGTAGCTGGGACCACAGGCGCCCACCACAACACCCAGCCATTTTTTTTTGGTTGCAGCCATCATTGTTGTTTGGCAGGCCTGGGCTGGATTCGAACCCTCCAGCTCAGGTGTATGTGGCTGGTGCCATAGCCGCTTGAGCCACAGGTGCCGAGCCTAATTATCAATTTTTTTTTTTTTTTGGCTGGGGCTGCGTTTGAACCCGCCACCTCCAGCATATTTTTGAGCCACAGGCACCATAATTATCAATTTTTAAAAGAGGAAATCATCACAAGCCTGTCAGTCAGGGATGATCATTATTTTTATACTTTGGAATTCTCTAAACTATTGAGATTGTACATGGATACATATATATTTAGAATCAATTATACCTACTAATTTGTAGCCTTTTTTCTCAAACACATGTAAACATTTTTTTCACATCACTATACCAAAAAATATTATTATTATCTTGTGTGTGTGTTTTGGTTTTTGAGACAGGATCTCACTGTAGTATGAGTGCAGTGGCATGATCATAACTCACTGCAACCTCCAACTCCTGGGCTCAAGTGATCCTCCTGCCTCTGCCTCCTGAGTAACTGGGACTACAGGTACACACAATCTCATCTAGCCAATTTATCTATTTTTATAGAGACCAGAGTGCTATGTTGCTTAAGCTGGTCTCAAACTCCTACCTGTAGAGTGCTAGGATTATAGGTGTAAACCACAGCATCTGGCCTAGATAAATTTTTATCACACATCTTTAATTCCTTTTTTTTTTTTTTTTGAGACAGAGTCTCACTCTGTGCCCTTGGTCGAGTGCCATGATGTTCTAGCTCATAGCAACCTCAAACTTCTAGGCTCAGGAAATCCCCTTGCCTCAGCCTCCTGAGTAGCTGGGACTACAGGCACCCCACCACCACCAACACCCAGCTGCTTTTTCTATTTTTAGTAGAGACAAAAGTCTTGTTCTTGCTCAGGCTAGTCTCAAACTCCTGAGCTCAGGCGATCCACCTGTCGTGACCTCCCAGAGTGCTAGGATTATAGGCATGAGCCACTATGCCCAGCCACATCTTTAATTCTTAATGTGGGATCTTAATATGTTCAGAGTTTATTCTTTAATAGGTCAAAGATTCAGAGTTCAGGATAATTAAAACTCACCGTGTTTTAGTGACGAAGGTTGACAGCAGCCTACAGCACCAAAAAGATTTTCTCCTGCAAGCTATTCCACAATATAGGGACATTGTCAGGTCCCTGGAAAAAGAGTAGTTTAAAAAAAGTTATATGTGATTTAAAGTAAAGAATCACCAAGAGGGTTTAAACCAGGATCAGCTCACTTTGTAATACTAAGGAAAGAGAACTAAATAGGGGTCGGGTAATCTGGCTTCTAAATTGCATTTTTACCATTGACTATGAGATCTCAACTTTTCAGTACTTCTTTCCTAGTCTACAAATTGAAACCTGTTCTACCTATCTAGAATAAGAATGAATTAGGAGGATTCCTGTAGATAAGAAAAATATAAAATCATAGCCATTAGGAAAATATTTCAAAAGGCAGCTGTGTAAATGCACATGGATCCATGGATCCAAAATAGACATTTGCTATTATTTGTAGCTCACTGGGAGAGAAAAACAATTCTGTAGCAAAAGATCCATTCTGCAAAAGATAGTCCCTTTTATTTTTTTTTTTTAGAGACAGAGTCTCACTTTGTCGCCCTTGGTAGAGTGCTATGGTGTCACAGCTCACAGCAACCTCCAGCTCTTGGGCTTAGGCGATTCTCTTGCCTCAACCTCCCAAGTAGCTAGGACTACAGGTTCCTCCACAAGGCCTGGCTATTTTTGGTGGCAGTTTGGACAGGGCTGGGTTCAAACCTGCTACCCTCTGTATATGGGGCTGGGGCCCTACTCACTGAGCCACATGTACCGCCCAGATAGTCCCTTTTAAATTGCATATCAGTAAATATTTTCTTCTTCATGAAAAGTACCTTTCACACTGACAATAAAAAGCCAAGAAATTGGGTGGCGCCTGTGGCTCAGTGAGTAGGGTGCCAGCCCCATATGCCAAGGGTGGCAGGTACAAACCTAGCCCGGGCCAAACTGCAACAAAAAGTAGCCGGGCATTGTGGCGGGTGCCTGTAGTTCCAGCTACTTGGGAGGCTGAGGCAAGAGAATCACCTAAACCCAAGAGCTGGAAGTTGCTGTGAGCTGTGACTCTTACGGCACCTCTACCAAGGGTGACAAAGTGAGACTCTGTCTCTTTGAAAAAAAAAAAAAAGCCAAGAAATTCCCCTGAAAAAATGAGAAAACCAGGCTCAGCGCCTGTGGCTCAAGTGGCTAAGGCATCAATCCCTGAGCTGGCAGGTTTGAATCTAGCCCAGGCCCGCCAAACAACAATGATGCTACAACCAAAAAATAGCCAGGGGTTGTGGCAGGGGCCTGTGGTCCCAGCTACTTGGGAGGCACAGGCAGAAGACTCGCTTGAGCCCAGGAGTTAGAGGTTGCTGTGAGCTGTGATGCCAAGGCACTCTACCCAGGGTGACAGCTTGAGGCTCAGTCTCAAAAAAAAAGAAAAAAAAAGAGAGAGAGAGAGAGAGAACAACAACAACAACAACAAATAGCCAGGCATTGTGGTGGGCGCCTGTAGTCCCAGCTAGTTGGGAAGCTGAGGCAAGAGAATCGCTTAAGCCCGAGAGTTTGAGGTTGCTGTGAGCTGTGACACCGTGGATTTCTACCGAGGGCAACTTAGTAAGACTCTGTCTCCAGAAAAATAAATAAATAGGGGCAGCACCTGTGGCTCAAAGGAGTAGGGTGCCAGCCCCATATGCCGGAGGTGGTGGGTTCAAACCCAGCCCTGGCTAAAAACTGCAATAAATAAATAAATAAATAAATAACAAGCCACCCTTTTTACTGTTCTTGGGGAAGAAAGTTTCAACAATAAACTATGCAAGAACTATTTCTTCCAAGTTGTGGCAGAGAAAGAAAAAGAAAAAGAAAGAAAAGAAAACTACCCAAGAACATCTACGTTTATTGCTACTTCTTGGTTGCATAATTATGAATCTCTGATGACTAATCCTTGGACAGTTTTGGCTATGACCTCTGTCCCAGCCAAGGGTAAAATATATTTAGCAAATGACATTCAACAAAGTATTGAGTACTGACTTTGTTCAAGGTCCCTTAAGGAACACAAAACTGTAAAGGAAGAAAAGCCCTGTCTTCAACTCTAGAAGGAGAGAGAAAACAAATATACAACTTTCACAAAAGGCAGTATGTGATATGTGGAATGCAAAGCATTCTAGGAGAGTATTACAGGTGTAATCCCTATTTTAATAAACCAAGAATAGTGTCATATCCTAGAAGAAATGTATTTAAACTCAATATTTTGGGGTCACATACAACTCTGAGAATGTGAATTGGTATGTATATCTCTATAAAATGATAAATAAGCTCCTCTTTCACCTAGCAGTCCCATGTCAAAAAAGTTATCCTAGAAAGGAGAGGATATGTACAAGAATGTTAACTGTAAATTATGATAAAATGGAATGCACAGCTATTAAAGATAAATAGAAAATAAGGGCCAGACACCGTGCCTCATGCCTATAATCCCAGTACATTGCCTGAGCTCATGGGTTCGAGACCAACCTGAGCAAGAGCAAGACCTTGTCTCTAAAAATAGACAGGCATTGCGGAGGGCATCTGTAGTCCCAGCTACTCAGGAGGCTGAGGTGGGAGGACTGCTTGAGGCTGGGAGTTTGAGGTTGCAGTGAGTCAAACCTGAAACACATAACAAGACTCTAACTCCATGAAACATTTTTTTAAGGCCAAGCACAGTGGCTCAGGCCTATAACCTAGCACTCTAGGAGACCAAGGCAGGATGATCGCTTAAGCTCAGGAATTCAAGACCAGCCTGAGCAAGAGAGAGACCTTGTCTCTACTAAAAATAGAAAAATCAGTCAGGCATCATGACAGGTGCCTGTAGTCCCAGCTACTGTGGAGGCCGAGGCAAGAGGATCTCTTGAGCCCAAGAGTTTGAGGTTGCTGTGAGCTATGCTGATGCCATGACACTCTGCTCAGGGCAACAGTGAAACTCTGTCTCAAAAAACTAACTTTTTGTTTAAACCTTATGTACACATTCCTTTTAAGATTAAAAATATATATATAATAAAACAGTAGTTCCTGAGACAAACTGTTCACTAAAGCTATTTCCAGGCCACCGTTCCCAGAAACACCTCAATATATTCCAAAAGAGAATTCCTATGGTGAATTTCTTGGATCCATTGAATTGCAAGAGATGTTTGGTTGTAGTTGTAATTATGGACTAATCTGTATGGCCCGCTATCCTTGGCTGTCTGATGTTTTCCCTAGTTTCTGCTACTAAATGAATCTTAGGCAGTCATGGATTATTACGGCCTACTGACTCATAGTGGTCAAAGAGCTATTTATGTTTTTACTAGTACAAAGCCTGATAGAGATGAAAGGTAGTATTATTTTTATCAAAAATTATTTTATAGGTTGTGCCTGTGGCTCAAAAAATAGGGTGCCAGCCCCATATACTGGAGGTGGTAGGTTCAAACCCCGGCCCTAGCCAAAAACTGCAACCAAAAATAAATAAATAAATAAATAAATATTTCATTCATAAAATACATATATATATTATTTTATGATGAGGCAAAGTCTATAAGATTAACAGTTTCTCTGAACCCCTTGTAATAAGCAGTTCACACATGCTTATCCTCCTGTTCAGATTAATTTGTAAAGCACTACAGAATGATAAAAAAGCCCACCTTCAATCTAGTGGCTATTCCCGTAGAGAAGAGGCTAGATTCAATAGTGTTTGAGAGAGCTATTTTGAGAGTCCATCATTCCATGACTGTGGGGTGGGGAAACTGGGGAACTGGGACACATTTTTCAGGGTCTCACTGACCAGCTTTATGGTTTGCTTTCTAAATAATAACTTTCCCCCAACTCAAAAATTAAGGAACAATGTGAGTGGTTAACAAATTCCACTTTTAAAGGACCCTGCAAAAACATATCAGAAATTGATTAGCTGTACTTAATGAAACATCTCCATAGTTATAATACAAAACTGTGGCCATTTTCCCCTGGTTTTTGCAAGGAAAAGAGACTAAGCTAAATTTGTAATATGCTACAACAAAGAGCTTTTCTCAAGGTCTGATTATGCCTCCCTATAAAGACTGTCCTGCCCTTCCGGGTTTCTATTTCACTGTACTCACTCTGAATTATTTTAGGGTCACCTTTCTAGGCCTCAAGATTCAGCAGAGACCAGGAAAACGCCAAATGTTCAAGTTCAAGCCTTCCCTTTCCAGAGAGACGGTTGCTGCTTTTGCCACACTTCCCAGAATCCTCCTAAAAGAGCACTCTGGGAATTGTAGTTTAATCCTTATGCCTGCCACTAACTCCTCCAAAGTTAACCACAGCTAGAAAAAGCTTACTTCTGCCACACTTCCCAGAATCCTCATGGAGATGCACTCTGGGAATTGTAGTTCAATACCAAGGCATGCTGCTGTGTCCTCTAACTGCAAAGTTAACCATGCTTATCAAAAGAATGATCTTCTAAAATCTTATTCCAAGAAAACTACTATGTGTTCGAGAAATTAGAGTAGTATTAGAACCCTTTTTAAATAACAATGATAAAGTCACTAGAGCTACCCTCATACATAGAAGGTGTATGTATATTATGATAAGGTGACCAGATTTTAACATTGGTAAAGTGGGACACCATTGACTGGGGTGGGGGGTGGGCGGGGGCGGGGCCTGACAACAATGCAAACTTTGATAAGCAGTTCTCGATAATCAGTTCTCAACAATTATTTGTTATTATTAAAGTTTAACATTATAAAATTAACAAAAATAAAACTCATATCCTGGTGAAATAGCAACATGGCAGCTGAAAACTGTATATTCCCTTCCTGTTCTCCCGCGTTCCTAGCTTGTCGTGCATTCTTTCCAAAAATCAGGACTTTTTTAAAACACCGCAGGACATGGGACAAATTGTTAAAAATCGGGACTATCCCGCCAAAAGCAGGACGTCTGGTCACCTTATATTATAGGGTGAGAGTAGGATTGAAAGGTGGCATTAAGATAACTTCCAGCATTTCTGTACCTCTAGTTCTGTCTTTTTCTGTCCCCTTTAGAACTAGCTCTAAAATTTCATGAAATTCTGCAATTAAAAGGACAGAAGCGTGTCTAGAAATGTTTGAAGTATGATAGAATTCATTCAGAGGAAGAGAATTCTCACTGACTGGAAGTGATCTCCTAGCAAACTACTTTGGTGCTGCTCTCTTCTCTTCTTACTGCTAAAGTTACTTGCCTATGTACGAATACAGTTTGTTTTTTTTTTAAATTGACAAACTTTTATTTTTTTATTAATTGATAGCTGTATACATTAATGCAAACATGGGGTACATTGCATTGTTTTCATATACAGTTTGAAATACTTTCATCAAGCTGGTTAACATACATTTCATGTCATTTGCTTAGTCATTGTATCAAAACATTTATATTCTAGTTCTAGAAAAGTTCCCTTGTACCCTTGTTAGACAGATATATAGGTGATCTTTCCGGTCACCCTCCCACCACCCAACCGCCCTTCTCCCCGCCCCTTCCGCACCCCCTCCCCAAATACTTGGGGTAGAATTAAGTTGTATCTTTCGTTTGAGAACTATAGATTAGTTTCATAAAAGGGCTGTGTACATTGGATACTTTTTCTTCCATTCCTGAGATACTTTGCTAAGAAGAACATTTTCCAGTTCCATCCATGTAAACATGAAGGAGATAAAGTCTC
>CAUYQV010060828.1:0-20854 GCA_963574575.1 Galagoides demidoff
CCAGATTTTGCTGCCTCATCACCAGCGCCTCTCAACGCACTGCCTCCTGGTCGCAAAGGCAGCCCTCCCTCAGGGCTGTGGAGCCCAGCCTACGCTTCCCACTAGGCAGCACCACAGAGACAGCCCTGAGCCCCGCCTTGAACCCCTCCAGGAAAAGGACATCCTGCTACTTTCACATTGACTAGAATGGGCCCCTCCAGAACTGAGCCCTGTCCCCCGGCCAGTGGCACTGCCCCCCTGTTCTGATGGCACTAGAGTTTGGGTTATGCTCGTGAGTGTATCGTAAATGTAGGAATTTCAAGCTTGAATTTCAAGTATGTTTTTTTTCCCCCTTCCAAATCTTTGCAAAGCTGAGACTTTGTGGCCCATCCCTTCTGCATCATCGTGTAGGGTTTCTGCACACGGTGCTGTGGTTTTTACTTCTAGCGTTGCTAAAATCCCCCCTTCTCAAGCCCGTGAGCAGTGAGAAGCTCTGTTTAGTTATCTGCAGACAATGTCACCGTCATGGTCTCAGGGAACAGATTGTCTATTTGGGGGCATTTTTTTGGTGGGTTTTTTTTTTCCTGTGAAAACCTTCTTTCCCCCCAGTCTGGCTGCTGCTAGGAAATTTGGGGAGCACAGGGACCTGAGGTCCTGTGCCTGCCCCTCCACTGCAAGGGAAAAGCCTCAGGAAGCAGCACGTGGGGAGCCCCCGACAGCAGAGCCCGGAGTCAGCAGCTGCTGGAAAACTGTGAGCCACACAGGGCTGCTCTCCCGCTTCGGGCCACTGTGAACAGACTCCGGTGCTCTGTGCTCCTTTGTTGCATAAGCTGTTGAAACATCTGGTGACTTGGCTTCAGCCCCATGGGTATGTCCTGAGTGGAGTCTCTCTCTCTCTCTCTCCCTGTCCTGACCTCTTCCTCAGCCCGGGGACATCCTGAATTGTCCTTAGGAAAACGTCCTTGAGATGGTGGCAGGGCTCTTCTTTTCTGTTTGTTTGTTTGGAGACGCTCTATTCTGCCTCAGCACAAAGACCCAGTGTTATTTGTCCTCCTTTGTGTACGCTCCAGTACCTCAGCAGACCTGAGCCCCTGCCTGGCCGTGTGAGAGACAGCCTCGCCGGCAGTCAGCTCACCCAGCCCAGGCCCCAGGCAGCTTCCCGGCAGGCCCCAGAGCCCCGTGTGGGCCTGCCCACCAGGAAGGGACTCCCTGAGGGGCTGGAGAAGGAGGAGACCCCTCAGAAAACTCTTCCCACCTCCTCTTTGGGGATCTGAGACTTTCAGAACACAGCCCCCTGTGCTCTAGGCCACAGCGCTGTGCCACCCTCAGGGAGATCCAGAGACTCATGCCCCAGAGCACCCAGGCGTGGACGCTGTATGTGAGAGTCCAGCCTGACTCTGGGGATCACGTGTGAATCCACTTCAGCCCTCCAGGGCTGGCCATGCAACTGATTTTTCTGAAGCTGGAGAAAGGAATAATTGTGCCTTGCATATTACTTGAGCTCAAACTGACAACCTGGATGTAAATGGGAGCATTTCTACTTGGTTTATTTAATAAAGCTCTGTAATTTCTTAAGAGTGTGTGTGGTCATTGACAAAGCCCTGGTGACTTGGCCTCCACTGTGCTGGACTTTGGGGAGCAGATCTGTCCCGCTGCCCTTGGGCCTTGCCTGGTACCTCCCCTTTCTCTGATAGCCAGGCTGCCCCTCCCACCTCGGAGACACCAGCCCAGGCAGGAGCTGGTGCCTTCCCTATAGGAGGACCAGACAGCCCCACATCAGTCCCCTCTCCCTCGGGTACCTCTCCTTCCTGCCAGCTCCTTCCTTGGCATCTACAAAATACATCTGACTTTCCCCCCAAAGGAAACCCCAGGGGTTTCTTCTACCTGGCTGGTTGCGGCTGCTGATTCCTGCTAGGGTACTGGCTCCTACCCCACCCTCCTGAATGTGTTCCCCCAGGGCCACTAGCCCTCCACTTGGCCACTGCCCTCTCCGTAAGCGTGGACCTTTTCCCCTTAGCCCTCCCACCTTTGTGGCAGCTCCTTGGCTTGCCCTGTGCTACTTTCCCTGGCTCACCTCCCCACTCACCCTCTCTCAGGCCCCCACATCAACTCCCGCAGGTCAGAGCTAGGTCACAAGTGCAGCCACAGATGCATGGGGAACTCAGCCTGCCCAGGGCCAGCCAGTGGTGAGACCTTCTGCTTCCGGTCACCCCACCGTCCGCTTCCCCTTTTCCCTGATGACCTGAGCCCTGAGTTTTGGCTGGGCAAAAAGCAGCTGTAATACGCAATACGTTCCCCTGCTGCTTTTCCTGCTGGAAGCCAACGTGTGACAGCAGCTGAGAAGTGCCCCATGTAGCTCTGGAAGGGCCTCCTAAAGGGAGGAGGGTGACACTGTCACCTATTCCCTATCCAGCCAGTTTCCAAGTCCCATAAACCCATCCTCTCCTTGTCTCCACGCCCCCCTCTTGATCCAGGGATCCCCCTCTGGACAACGTCCCGGCCTCACTGCCTTCCCTTCCAGACCCTTGGTGCCCACCCAGCAAACAGCAGCTTCCCACCAGGCTCTGCTCACCTTATGCTCCCTGCAGACTGCCCTGCCTCTCTCCGCCCTGCCCCAGCTTTGAGCTCAGACCGGGCTGGGGCCAGCCTGGGTCCAGTCCAACCCCTCCCACCTGGGCGCTGCCCTGGCCTCTTCTTCACTGTGGGTTTTCCGGGTCATGGGCACAGCAGCACCTGCAGTGTTACTGTCAAATTAGAGACTGTGTGCAGCGCCCCCTCCTGGACACTGATCTGACTCTCAAAGGGGAAGACGGAAGGAGGGTGAGCAGGAGGCCTCGGTTCTGTCCAGCAAGGCAGGGCAGAAGTGCCGTAAGCTTAGGCCCTGAAGAGTAGGAAATAGGAGGTTGACAGTGCAGAAGTGCTTCGAGGACGAGTGACAGCGGGAGGACGTGTAAGCCCTTGCTGTGGCCTGCCTGCATTGAGAAGCTACGTGCCAGGGCCCAAGAGCCCCTGCAGGCACTATCAGTGCCCTGCCCCTGGTTTCTCTGACCGGAAGATTGGGGAGCATCAATCCCATGAGGACCCATGAGGACTAGTAGATGTGAGGTGCTGCACCCATGTACGCCAATGACATTTCACTGTCATTGCTATTGGACAAAACTGGAGCCACGTGGTGCCCAAATAGAGAGCATTTGTGGGGTGATGAGGTTGAGAGACAGCAGGAGGGAGTGTCCTTGCCCAGCCCCCTGGACCTCTGTCATCACATACTGTGTTGCCGTCATCTGACTCTATTACCCTTCCCGGGCTTGGAGCACTTTGAGGGTGGGAATAGGCCAGACTCCACTACATCCCCAGGACCCCACTCACAGAAAGACTCAGAACGTGTTCACCAGTGTCAAATACTCAACACAAGCCCTGCTTGGTGGATCATTAGCACTCAGTGTCAGCATTACCCTAAGGCAGCCCCCTCAGGACTATAAGAGGGCTGCCAGGATCCAGGCATCACGTCCACATCCAGACACGTCTGCAACCATCCAGAAGAGTTGCAGAGATATCTTTCCTGGAAGGCTCCTTGCAGACAGCTCCCCCATCCCATAGCTGGGATTGTCTCATGGCCATTCCTGGCCCGTGGCTGGTGAGGGGAGTGAGGCTGCGTACACTCACACTTCAGGGTAGGCTGAGCATCAGTTAGCCGACTGCCTCAGCTTCTTCCAGATAACACAGAAGGGTCTCAGCAACTGTCTGGTTGGTCTCTGCCAGTGATGGGTTTCTTCCCTCCACTCACCTCACGTGAACTGGGGCCTGGCAGAGCTGAGGTCTGAGCTTTGTTTTCTAAGAAGGAACAGCATTTATTTTGTTTTTTTGAGACAGAGTCTCGCTCTGTCGTCCTCAGTAGAGTGATGTGGCATCATAGTTCACGGCAACCTCAAATTCCTGGGCTCAAGCGGTCCTCCTGCCTCAGCCTCCCAGAGTGCAGGGATTACAGGTGGTGAGCCACTGAGCCTGGCCCAGGAGCAGCATTTGAAAGCACATCCAGCGACAGCAGATGTGACTGCAGGTGGAGGCAGCCAGATCTTGCCAGCGAGTGCATTCAACAAGCCACATGGACAAAAACCAGGTGACACAACACAGTTCCAGCTTTCTGTCCCCAAATTAGCCAAGCAACTCTCAATCTTTAAAGGGTGCCAGAGAAAGCTTTTAGCACCATTTAGCGCTAAAAATATGGGATTGCATATAGTTTTTTTTTCCTCTAGAATTCCTAAGTTTGGCCAAAAATTAACTAACTCTCTCCCTCTCTCTCATTCCATATCTATCTCTACCTGTGTCTGTCTGTCTCTCTTCGTACCACTCTGTGTGTGTGTGCACATTCGTGACTCCTGAAGCTACAGGTATTCTGGAAATGATGCATCTCCAGATATGATGACAACAGCCACGACAGAACACAGACCCTGGGGCATCCGCCAGTAGCAAAGGTCTGGGCTGGTGGGAGACACACAGACTTTACAGATCAGGTGGCTAGGAGTCCAGGCCCACCTTTTGGGGGGCTAGCGAAAAATTGTTTTACTTCTCTGGACTGCAGTAGTTCCCTCGGCCTTCCTAACATCTGTCTGCACACTCCCCAGAGTGGCTCCCAGCAGGAAGCAGGTGCCAGGAGCATCACCAGTCCCAGCTCCTCAGCCTCCGGACACACCCCCTATGTGGTTCCTCCCACCCATGGCAGCAAGGCACAGCATGTGACTTGTTTTGGCCAATAGAACGTGGGCGAGAGTGACAGCGTGTCAGTTCTGGGTTGCTCACCCTTCATGTGCTTCTGCCATTGACATAACAACCAAGAAGTTCAGGTAGCTGCTGGCCTGTGGAGGGGGAAAGACACGGGAAGGGACAAACCTGCCCACCCCCGCAGATCAACTGACCTGCAGACGGGTGACTGCGAGGCTTAATGACGGCTGTTTGACACCACTCACTTTGGGGACGGTTTGTCAGGCAGCATTACCACAGTAGTAGGTGGCTGATAGAAACTTGCCATGGGTTTCTTCCCAGCTAGATCCAGCGAAGACAGATATCCTCTATCACCAGGCCCTTCACTTCAGCTTACTCTCTCCTGGGCTCTGCCTGGGACAAGGTTTCCTGGGTGTTCCTGCCTCAGACCCGGCCAGGCACTCAGTCAGGCAGCTCCAAGGACAAAAGGTACAGGAAAGCCCCGAGAGGCAGGGCCTTCCCTCCCCAAGCGCCGCCTTTTTGGGACAGGCTGCCGTGAGGGCTGGTGGAAATGCAGCTCTGAGAATGTACCGCTCCATCAGTGTGAGTTCTGCATCCAGAGGAAACCACCCTGCCCAGCCTCACCGCCCAGTCCATCTCTCATAGTGAGGGCTGCACAGGGAAGGATGTGTACAGGACAGTTTGCTGAATGAATATATGTGGATTTTCCTCAACGGTGGGGCTATAGTGTCTTCAAAAATTATGAGCTTCAGGCTGGTGTGGAGAGGAGCAGGGGCCAGGAGAGGTAGGTGTGGGCTGAAACTCTAAGTCCATCTTACCCTAAGGCCCTTGGGCAGGGAAGGTTTTAAAAAAAATTTAATACTAGAGGCTTGGTGCCCATAGCACAGTGGTTATGGTGTCAGCCACATACACAAAGGCTGGCGGGTTCCAACCTGGCCTGGGCCAGGTCTCAAAAAAAAAAAAAAAGTAATACAAGAAAAGAAATTTTAACATAGAAAAAAATTTCTTCTTATCAAGAAAAATTTTAGGGGGACAAAGTCTCACTCTGTTACCCTGAGTAGGGTGCCATGGCATCACAGCTCATGGCAACTTCACTCTCTGGGCTCAAGTGATCCTCTTGCCTCAGCCTCCCAAATAGCTGGGACTACAGGTGTCCACCACAACACCTGCCTATTTTCCATTTTCAGTAGAGATGGGGTCTCAGTCATGCTCAGGCTGGTCTCAAACTCCTGAGCTCAGGTGCTCTATCTGCCTCAGCCTCCCAGAGTGCTAGGATACAGGCGCGAGCCACCGTGCTTGGGCTAAAAAAAATTACATAAGAAATTTTATTCAGGGCATGGTGGCCTATGCCTATAATCTCAGCACTTTGAGAGGCCAAGGTGGGAGGATCGCTCGAGCCCAGGAGTTCAAGGTTGCAATGAGCTATGATCACACCACTGTACTCCAGCCCGGGCAACCCACCTCTAAGAAATTTTAACAAGAAAAATTTTTATAAGAAAAATATTTTAATATAGAAACAATTTTAACAGAAAAGTACAAAGACTATCATATCAAACCCCCTATGCTCGCCACTCGGTGTGGACTCTCATTAGCTTGGTATTATAGGCTTCCAAGCTGTATTGTTTTTTTGTTGGTTTTTTTTGTTTCTCAGTTAAAAAAAAAAAGCAGATGAACCAAAAAATACAAATATTTAGCCTCTACCTCCTACCCCTTCTTCTCCCTTCTCAAAAACAGCCACTTTTATCAATTTGATGCCTCTCTTTCCAAAGCAATGTTTATTTTTGATAATAAGCATTAATAAATATTATTGTTTTTTATGTTATTTGAAAAGATTACTTAATTATGGCCATACTTGGTAACATTCAGCATCTTGCTTTCTTCTCTTAGGTGTTGTGTACTATTCTATCGTACAGCTGCAATCCAATTTAATTCTTCATTCCCTTCCCCTATTGTTGGATAGAAATATTGTTTCAGATATTTGCTGAAATGAGTACTGCTGCAGTGACCATCCCTGTCCAAGACTCCCTGGCACAGGAGCCAGAGTATCCCAAGGAGTGACATTACTGGGTGAAAGGGTGTGCCCATTGTCAATTCCACTAAAGGCTGCCGAATTAATTTCCAAAGCATTGTGCCAATTTGCACACCCATCAACTGGAAATGAGTTTCTGTTTCCCCTTTCTTGCCAACACAAAATATTGCCATGCATATGTGTTTATTCTCGCTGGTTTGGTAGCTGAAAATGGCATTTTATGAATTTAAGTCAAATTCCTTGATTACCAGTGAGGATGAGCTTTTTAGCATGTTATGGATCATTCATTTTTCCCTCTATGAATTGTCTGCCCACCCAAATGTTTACTTATTTTTTAGTTATTTCTTTGTCACTCCACAAGAGAGATACTATAAAACACCTATTCACGTACCCAGTTTTGTATTAGATGTATCAGTTAGCTATTGCTGTGTAACAAACTACCCCCTCTAAGGGTCAGTGGCTTAAATCAGCCAATCTTAATTATTTCTCATGAGTCTGGGCTCAGCTGTGAGTGTCTGTGCTTTATACTTCCTTCCTCCTCCTCCTCCAGCTGGGCATGTCCTTCTCATGTTCAAATCCCAGATGCAAGGGAAACACACACAGCCTCTTGAGGGCTAGGCTGGGATTGGCAGGCTATCATCTGCAACTCATTGTATGGGACAAAACAAGTCACATATCTGAATCCAGAGCCAAAGGATGAGAAATAGACTCTACCTTTCTTCTTTTTTTTTTTTTTTTGAGACAGGGTCTTGCTCAGTTGCTCAGGTTAGCACCTGCAGTGGTATAAGTGTAGCTCACTGTAACATCAAGATCCCAGGCTCAAATGATCCACCCCAGCTTCTGGAGTAGCTGGCACTATAGGTGCACACCACCACACCTGGCTAATTTTTTAAAATTATTTTTGTAGAAATGGTGGTCTCTCTGTGTTGCTCAGGCTGGTCTCAAATTCCTGGCCGTGGCTCAGCACCTGTGGCTCAAGTGGCTAAGACGCCAGCCACGTACACCCAAAGTGGTGGGTTTGAATCTAGCCCAGGCCCGCCAAACAACAATGAAGGCTGCAACCAAAAAAAATAGCCGGGCATTGTGGCGGGCACCTATGGTCCCAGCTACTTGGGAGGCAGAGGCAGGAGACTTGCTTCTTGAGCCCAGGAGTTGGAGATTGCTGTGAGCTGTGAAGCCACGGCACTCTACCCAGGGGGACAGCTGGAGGCTCCTATCTCAAAAAAAAAATTCAAATTCCTGGCCTCAAATGATCCTCCTGCCTCAGCCTCCCAGAGTTCTGGGATTGGATTGCAGGTGTGAGCCATCATGCCTAGCCCAGACTCCACCTTTTGATGGGAGGAGCTGCAAACATGCCAGGCAGTAGTGTGAAAGGGAAGTAAAGAATCAAGGTCACCAACCCAGAAATGGATTAACAAGCTGTGGTATATGAATACCATAGAATACTATACAGCCACTAAAAAGATGATAACTTTACATCTTCTGTATTAACTTGGAGGGAGGTGGAACACATTCTTCTTGGTAAAGCATCACAAGAATGAAGAATCCAATGTACTCAATTCTGATATGAGGACAGTTGATGCTAGTACATGGTGTGGGGTGGGGGAACAGGGGAGCAGAGAGAGGGGAGGAGGGAGAGGGTTGGAGGGTCATGGCGTATGGCACAGCTTTGGGGGGCAGGACACAATTATAAGAGGGACTTTATCTAACAAATGCAATCAGCACAACCTAATTCATGGTACCCTCAATGAATCCCAAACAATAAAAAAAAAAAAGAGTCAAGGTCATTAACGCTTACCTATCATGGTTTTTGCATATTAGTGTGTACTGATGTGTAGTACGTCTTGATTTATGATAGACTCCTTGGTGTTTTATTATATGTAGTGATATCTTATGTGATATCTTTACTGCTCCCAAAATAAAATTTGGAGATCCACAGATTTAGTTCAATTCCTTTATTGTAGAGATGGGGAAACTGAGGCCCAGAGGTGGAAAGAGACTAGTGTTGTAACCCAGCCCTCTTTCCCCTGACCACTCCTGTTCCCCAGCCCTCACCTGTTCCCACCACCACCACCTTCACCTGTTCCCCCAGCCCTCTCCAGCCCATTTCCCTCCTCCTCCCTTCTCCCCCCAGAGTTGACTCCAGGAACAAGGGAAGTCCCTCCTCCCCCCAGGGTGACCGAGAACGTGCTTTCCAGCCACGTTCCTAGGCGCCCTTCTTCCCCCTAGGGTTGCCAAGAGCAAGCTTCAGGTACAAGGAAAAAAAGTCCCAAGTTTCACAAAACCCCCAAGTTCTCAGCAGATGAACAATGGTGGAAAACTCACTGAGACTTGATTAATTACTGTTGTATAACCATAACCATTGTGATATAAAATGTATCCATTGTCAACTGAAACTGTATTAATTATCGTTCCATTGCTGTATCTATGACTACCTGAGTTATAACCCCCCCTTAACCAGCCACCTTTCACTTCTGTAATATGCTTACACAAAGCCTATAAAAGGTAACTCACCCTCACACCTGGGCTGCTGACTGTCTCTCGGGGCAGCAGCCCCTGCAGCAGGTAAAATAAATTACCAATTAGTTAACCTAAGTGGGGGTCCGAGTCTATTTTTTCAGGTCCCCTAAGTTATTTCACCCCTAACCATTGCTTGTGGTTTTCTTGGTAGTAATACAAATCAAATTCCAAAAGAGTGTCAAGGATTTGAAATCTTGAGTTATTTCTACCAAATGACCCAAAGTTAAAGATACTTAGGCATATGACAAACTGACATGACATAAAAGGTGCATTTCATTGAATTTAACAAAACATAGATAACATAAATATTCTTCTATGGGAAGAAGATGGAAAGAAGAATTGTGACAATGTCTTGCAAAACTGATACAATAGACATACATTCCACAAAAGATAACATTCCTGTGCAGCTCCAAGCTTATTTCCTACAAGGAAATTGACTCTTGTTAGGGCAGGATTAGGGTTAGAAATTAGGAATTGGCTACAGCTGGGGCTAGGGCTAGGGTGTGGGCTCTGCCTGGGCCTAGGTATTAGGGCTAGAAATTAGGGATTGTCTACAGCTTGAGTTAGGGCTAGGTATTAGGGCTAGTGATTAGGGATGGGCTACAGCAGGCTAGGGCTAGGGTGTGGGCTCTGGGTAGAGTTAGGTATAAGGGCTAGAATTAGGGATTGGCAAGAGTTGAAGTTAGAGCTAGGGATTAGGGCTAGTGATTAGGGATGGGCTATAGCTGAGGCTAAATCTAGTGTGTAGGCTCAGGCTAAGGTTAGGGATTGGGGCTAGATATTATGGACTGACTAGAGGTGGGGTTAAGGCTAGGGTGTAGGTTCTGGCCAAAGCTGGTATTAGGGCTAGAAAATAGGAATTGGCTACAGCTTGAGCTAGGACTAGGTGTGGACTCTGGCTGGAGTTAGGGATTATGGCTATATATTAGAGACTGGCTACAATTGGGTTTAGAGCTAGTGATTAGGGATGGGCTACAACTGGAGCTAGATGTAGGCTGTGGGTACTGATTGTAGGTAGGTATTAAGGTTAGAAGTTAGGGTTTGGCTACAGCTGTGGTTAGGACTAGGGCTATGGCCAAAGATTAGGGCTAGAAATTAGGGATTGGCTATAGCTGGTATTAGGGCTAGGGATTAGTGACAGTGATCTGAAATGTACTACATATGGGGCTAGGGTTTAGGGCTAGAAATTAGGGAGGGACTACATTTGGGACTAGATCTATGGATTAGATCTAGTGATTAGAGATTGGCTACACCTGGGGCTATGGCTAGGGTGTGGGCTCAGGATAGGCCTAGGGATTGGGGTAGAAAGTAGAAATTTGCTACAGATGGGATTCAGTCTAAGTATTAGGGCTAGTGATTAGGAATGGGCTACAGCAGGGCCTAGGGTTAGTGTGTAGGCTCTGGCTAGGGATAGGTATGGGGGCTAGAAGTAAGGGACAGCTAGGGTTAGGGCCAGTGTGTGTGGCTTCTGGCTATGGCTAGGGAATCAGCCTAGAAACTAGGGATTGGCTACAGCTGGTATTAGGGCTCAAGATTAGAGCTAATGATTAGGGTTGGGCTATAGTTGGAGTTAGGGCTACAGTTTTGGTTCTGGCTGGGATTAGCGATTAGGGCTAGAAATAAGGGATTAGCTACTTCTGGGGCCATGGCTAGGCTCTAAGGGAGACAGAAATAACTTCAAACAATTCTTGAACTTTAAAAGAGGGATACTCTTAGTGGGGTTGGCTATGGGGATATACATTTTAGGAGTTGGGTATAGGAGTTTATATATATATATATATATAAAAACTTATTATATATATATATATATATATAAACTTTATATATAATATAAACTTATTCTTCTTGAACTTTTGAGAATAGTTGGAAGAAAATGATTTCTTCATTATCTTTTATCTGTAGGTAGTTCAGGGTACATTTTCTAAGAGCCAAGGGGTGCAAGCACATAACCATAGTACACAATCAGGAAATCAACACTGATACAATACTGTCACCTAATCTATAATCCATATTCAAATTTTGCTAATTGTTCCAATATTGTCCTACCCTGCAAGTTTTTGATACCAGTATCAAAAATCTTGGTTCATGATCCAATTAGGGATCATGCATGACATTTAGTTATTGTCTCTTTAGTGACACTTAACCCGGGATAAGCCCTTAACCATTCTGTCTTCTCTTGGTACTAGCTAGTTACTTGGTAGCATGTTCCTCACTTGAGGTTAGTCTAAGGTGGTGGTGTCCTGAGTGCATGAGCACATGATGTTGGTTTGTCCCATCACAGGTCAAAATCTAACCTTAACTTGGTTAAGGTGTTTTTTTGTTGTTGTTGTTGTTTGTTTGTTTGTTTGTTTTTAAGTCTGATTCTTGAATTAAATGTGCTATCAGGTTAAAATCTGCTATTCCTCTTGATCCTGACTTCACCAGAAGACATACAGCCTCATTGCAACAGCGCCACCTGCTGTAGGGAGGAGGTGGGTTCCTGAGAATTTAAGTCTCCAGACATGGCTTGTGTTTCGATGCCTTCCAAACACTGTGTAACTTAAGCTAAGATCTAAACGTAAATTTAGGTGAAAGAATCCAACAAACTTGGTTTTATTTACTTGTTTTTTGAAACTTGGGAAGCTTGGGGTTGAGACTTGAGGGCGTTTGTGTGGACAGGAGGACTGGAATGCAGCTGTGTGGAAAAGCAGCCTTGAGCAGAGTTGAGCGGTTCCAGGGATCTAGCTCCCCAGAGCAGCTTGTGAAGGGCCCCTGATCTTGAAAGGCGTTCACTCCTAACTCAAGAATGGAGTGGAGGGGGCGGATCTGCTGGCAGACTCCATCTTAGTCAGGTGGCACCTGACAGTACCCCAGGCAAGTGGCAGCAGGCCTTATCCTGGCGCTGAGTGCTCCCGGGCCCTCTAGAACTACCCAGGCCATGATTTCACCACTTATTTTCCTCTTTTTTTTTTTTTTTTTTTTTTGCAATGTAGCTCTTTATAAGTTTTGACTTTTTCTGGCCTCTGTCTTGTTGTTTGTCTGGAAATAATAAATTGTTCATTTCACTCTACAACTTGAGAAGGCTGCTGGCATTCTTCTCCCCCATAGGTGACACACTGAATAATGTCCATCATTTTCCAATCAGTCTGATCACTGACTGCACTGATTTTATCCAAGAAGTTTTTGATCTTCTTTTGACTACTCAGAAGCTTAACCCCCAAACTCACAGATGCTAAGTGGAATGTGCTGACTCACGTGTTCGTGACAGGAATATTGAGATGTAGAAGGACATGAGCTTTATTGGTAATGTTCACATTTTGGCCAAGTTCTTTTTCTTGTAGTATTGGTCATTCTTGACTATTGAGAGCCAACAAATTGGTCTGAAAGTGAAGGAGAAGAAGAAAAAAGTAGATAATTTGGATTCCAAATTTAAGAGATGAATGAGTTAAGATTATAATCTGGATACCAAAAACAACAATATCTGATATGATCATGTCAGTCTTATTTATATATAGATGTAGTGCAGATGGATGGAAGAAGTAGTGGTCGGCTCAGACCCCAGGCAAAATTACAGAAATTGTGTTTAACTGTGAAGGAACACAGACAGCATCCTGTGTTAAGGAGGAGAGGGATCCTGAAGGCGAGTGAGCAAGATGAAAAAGTAACCAAATGCCAGACACATTAGACAGGATTGAGAGTTTGAGAAACACTGGACTTAGGGAAAATTTAACTCAAAGGAGACAAAATGGCTGAGTATAACCATTTACAAATCTGAAAGTTTCACACTGAACTCTCTTTGACCCAAAGAAGAATTAATAGTAGTGAACTGAAGTTGTGGAGAAGCAGGTGCTACCTTACTATGAGGAATAAAATAAATTTCTAGCAGTTGGAAATATCTAAAGATGGTTTGGGATGCTCTGGGCAGTGAAGTTGTAGGAAAGGTATATATGATTACGCCATGCGGCATTAATGTCACATTTGCCCAAAGAGTCTGTGATTTAAAGATGACTTTAGTATTTAATGTGTTGCTTCACCCAATCCATGGTCTATTTATTTATTTATTTATTTATTTTGGCCAGGGCTATGTTTGAACCCACCAATTCCATCACATGGGCCAGCACCTTACTCTTTTGAGCCATAAGCACTGCCCAACAGTCAATTTTTTAATCTGTGAAGTTTATATAAGTAAGCAAATAAAACCAACTTGGTTGGATTCTTTAACCCAAATTCAAAATAAGGTTACATAATGTTGATTCGTTAGTCCTAGAAATTATGTAATCCCTGCAAAAAGACATACTTGTAAGCAGAATGCAAATCCTAATAGCTCTTTGTAAAAAGAATTTGCTGTATATCAACTAAGTGTTTAAACTTAAATGTTTTGTGGTCAAGTTCGTTCTTAGAAAAATTGTCTTCATAAATTATTTGGAATTCATAAAGTTGGGTTCTTTGCATTAGCACTTTATAACACATGCAAAAATTCATAAAGAGCGAAAAATAACTTATTCATTTCTGAATACTTTTGGATGGCACATGAATTTTTTATTTGACCATTATAAAATTAAAATATTTGTTGAAAAATTATAGATTTACATTTATGAATTTGTGAGAAAGAATATGGAAAGATCCTATGTACCACTTACTCAGTTTCCACCGATAGCAGCATCTTGCGAAACTATAGTATATTTTTGACTTACAAAATGGTGATTTGATATAGTTAAACCTAATATAGCATAGATGGATGACAAAAACCACCAGTTTGGCTGAGTTAGGCTGTGAGCATCATCCCAAAGTTACAGAATGGAATTACTTTGATGACATTGAGACATAGGCCATTATAAGGGTTTATATTGTGGGAAAGGAGAGGTTCTTACAGAAACTGCAGCCATCAGAGAGCATAGCAGGGCTAATGATTGGATTTTAAGGAATATTGTGGAGGAATCAGGAAAATGAGAATTGTGAAATATGCATAGTGCCCTTGGTTAGGGCACATGCAGAGTAGTGGCACAAGCATGACCCAAGATTCACAGCAATCAAGAAAGGGTGACTAAGTGAAGGCAGCCTGGCTGCCCCCTTTGCAGGCTGAGGTAAAGATGTCACTAAGAGAAAGAAATTGCAAATACGGGAAAGGTGGGAGGGCATATAGCCAAGAGAATCAATGGAAGATACTCCTTGGAAAGAAAAAGGAAAACCTTTGTCTCTTCTTGTATGAAAAGGGAGAAGAGGATTGGTAAGTGACTTGAACATTTAAACATCAGCAGTAGGGAGAGCTTTGTGACTCTCTCTGTTTTTCAGATATTCTGAAAGTTAGTGGTCTCCTTTGTGTGTTTTCCACCCTATCTCACGCAGAATGCTGAGATGAAATCAGGGTCAGTCTTGCTGCAATGAAGGCAAGGCCCAACTTCAGCTTCATCTTCATAAAGCCTAGAGGTTCCACAAACATACCAAGAAATTAATGGAATCTACAGGGGAATGAAATGGATAAAATATTCTGACTGTTTATCAGTCCTGGTTTTATCAGTCCACAAAATTTAATTCTCAGATCATTTGGTTGTTGGCAAATACAGTGCAATATTATAAAGGATTCCATAAATTTTGTAGACAGCCTGAAAGCTAAAAGATTAATTATAATAGAAATAAATTAGACATCATAACATAATTGCAAGGGGAGCCAGTCCTCAATGTCCAACATGGAGATGGTCTGGATCCCAGTAAGCACCCAGGAAGGCTTACTGGGTTGTAAGTCCATTTGGAGCCTGATATGTGATGGGATGCTCCAAACCAAATGTGCTTGCAGTCCAGATTAATAAAGGCCTAATACTCAGATCTAGAAACAAAACACAATTGCCCCACTGTACTGGCTGGATGACTACATCCAGAGTAGTACCTTTCTTCTGGGTTCCACATTTAAGGAGGATGGAGGCAAAGTGAAGAATACACAAGTGAGAGGAACCAAAACAGGAATGGTAATGGAATTTATTTGCTACAAATATTTATTCAAGGAAAGACAGATAGAGACAGAATGAAAAAAGGGGAAAGGAACATGGGAAAGAGGGAAGGAATGAGGAAGGCACATAAAGTGATGGTGTGATGGCCTAACTCCATTTTGAGCAAGTGAACCACACTTACTCCATTTTGTTAAAAGTTTGTAGTTCCCCCCCCTTTTTGTAACCAAAATAGCCCCTTGAGCAAGCAGTGACACTGCAAAAACAGGAAGGAAATTTAACTGAGAGCTGCAAAATCCTGTGAAATCTGAAAATAAATCTTGTGCAAATCACAATCCTATCACAAGTCTGTCTGGTCTGTCTGTGTGCAGTTTTTAGTCCCCTTATAAGCCCCTTACCCATAGCTTTAACCTTATAGATGTTGGCTTCTAGAAAATTCTGCTTATGCTAGGATTTCCCATCCCCTGTTTGAAGTCCATATAAAAACCTTGCACCCCCGCTTCAAGGGGATCAGGAGACTTTGTGACACGAGCCTGCTCTTGACTGGCCAACCCAATAAAGGACCTTTGCTCAATTTGAACTCAGTGTGCTGGTATTTCTCTATAATTCCACTCGTCACAGGTACAACATTGGCACGTGGTTGTGACTTAGAGAAAGATTTGTATCTGCCAGGAATAGGTACCAGGAACTTAAAAAAAGACAAGCCAACTTGCAATAGGGGATAAGAATATGTCAGACGGGGTTATCAGACATGGCTTGTGAATGTCCTGTTACTGTAAATGTCATCAATGTAATTTTAAGTTGTCAAGATTTAAAGCTTCAACTCCCACCACTGCTCAAGATGCTTAGGGAAGAAATCCAGTACTCCAATCTCCAGATCTGCACTCCCACCCCAAATTCATTGGGGTATTAAACACTGAGAAGAAGAAGACATTTGTATAAAAATTCAAAGTAGGTGAGGGAGTGAGACATGGATATGGATTGTGACACTGCCCTTCAGAGTGATCACAGTTTGCTGGAGGAGCAACCAAAAGGTCCATGTTGGTGTGTGGAGCAAAATGTCAAAAGGGTAAATTATGTGCAAGGAGGTCAAGACATCAGGGACAGAGGAACATGTACTCACCACAAGGACATAAGCATATCATGTGCTGAGTGGGGAGGTCAGCCATAGGAGAGTTTTCCTTAAAATAGAAGCAACTTTTAAAAACTAGCTTTAGATTTACAGAATTTATGCTAAGATACTATGGAGAGTTCCTGCATAATGTTCTCCCAGTTCCTTCTGTTGTTAACATCTTACATTACCATGTTTCATTTGTCATAGCTAAGCAAACAATATTAGTACATTACTGCAAACTAAACTCCACACAATTTGGATTTCACTAGTTTCACCCTAATTTTTTCTTTTTGTTACAGGAGTATATTCAAGGTACCACATTGCTTTGGGTTGTTGTGTCCTTATTTTCCTCTGGACTTCTTAGATTTTCATTGTCTTTGATAATTTTGAAAGTTCTGAAGTGAATTGGCCAGAATTTTGTATAATATCCTATAGTTTGGATTTGGCTGATCTTTTTCTCATGATTAGAGTGAGCTCATGTCATATGCTTAAGACTGGGGGTTTGGGGTATGAACACCAACCACAAAATACATAAAATTGGAATACAACAAATAATATCAAAAACACACTTGAGAAATTGAAACTGTATTTCTAAGAAAAAATAATGAGGTAATGTTATAAAATATTTAAGACAAAAACACCCTATATTAAAACCAATTGTATGCCGTTCTAAGCCATACTTAAGGGACAAATTTATGATAAAATAATTAATATTTCAAATCTAAAAGGTGGAAAATGAGCATTTCAAACATCTAAGTAAAGTAGAAGTTAATAAAAAGTGAAAGACAAAATTAATTAAGTAGCAAATAAATAAAAAGTTGAGTTGTTATATAAGACCAAATACTATTTTAAAAGATTGATAAAACATACAAACATTTTGAAGGTGTGAGAGTAAAACAGATGCTTAAGTATTCAAAAAAAAAAACTGTAAGTGTTGATGAGAACAACTTTGTGCCAGTAAATTAAAAACATGAGAGGGCAGTGCCCGTGGCTCAAATGAGTAGGGCACCGACCCCATATGCCAGAGCTGGCAGGTTCAAACCCAGCCCAGGCCAAAAAACTGCAAAAAAAAAAAACCATGAGAAATGAACAATTTTATAGAAAAGGACAAAACTGAAGATTAGTCTTAGAGGGAGACTGCTCAAAAACTAATAACCATTAACAAAACTACAAATTCAAATTGAAATGGTGGTTAATGATATTTTATTCCCAAAGACATTTGGCCCATAGGATGTTTCCAGTAACTTTTAGCTCTGATTAAGTAAACATATATTCTCAGTATATGTTAACTGTTTCTGAAACACATTGAAACCCCACAGTCATTTTATAAGCATTGATTAATGCTATTAGGAAAGTGGAAAATAAAAGTATAAGTAATGTATTCCTTTGTTTTAAAACTATAGATACCACAAGTATTACTCCTCAGCTGGTTTCATTTTAGGGAAATAATGATTCATCTGTGTGGTTAATACAAATTCAACTTTGTGGTCAATAAATTTTAATAATGCTGTCATTTTAAATGCACAATAAGCCAATATAGTAATTGCCATGGACATCTTTTAATAATTGGGCTGTGGTTATAAACTGTTTAGAAAATCACAATAGGCAAAAATTTCTTTCTAAGTATTGGAGGAACATTGTGGAAGAAACTAATATTTACTGACTTTTGCTTGGCAAAATTTGTTTGGAAGAATTTCCCATGGATCCTTTAGATTATATTTTGCTCTAAGAATCAAGGCAAAGTTCCATCTTTATTCATCTTTATTATTTTATTTACTTCAACAGCCATGAAGTTGTTCCAATATATGACTGGTTTCAAACAACTGTATCATAAAATAAGTTCAAATCATTCTTGTACAAGTATCTGTTTACTCATCTAGTTCTGTGGTTATGAGCATCCATTCTTATCATTACTCACTCTTGTCAGTTAAGAATTCTCTCAGCTGGCTTGGTGCCTGTGGCTCAAGTGGCTAAGGCACCAGCCACATACTCCTAAGGTGGCAGGTTCAAATCCAGCCCGGCCCCCACTAAACAACAATAATGGCTGCAACAATAACAAAAAAAAAAAAATAGCCAGGTGTTGTGGCAGGTGCCTGTGGTCCCAGCTACTTGGGAGGCAGAGGCAGGAGACTCACTTGAGCCCAGGAGTTGTGATGCCCAGGCGGTTGCTGTGAGTTGTGGTGCCACAGCCCAGGCAGTTGCTGTGAGTTGTGATGCCACAGCACTCTATCCAGGGGGATGGCTTGAGGCTCTGTCTCAAAAAAAAAAAATTCTTTCAGCTGACTACAGTTGCATTTTTTTCCTTCACAAAACAAAAAGATAAGAGAGAGGTAAATGGCTGCCAATGCCCTTTCTTTAGTTCATTTCTGTCAGGAATGAATTCTCTGAGATTGTTTTGTTCTTTCCAACAAGCTGGCCATTATTCAAGGTGAGAAGAGAGAAAAAAAAAAGAGGTCAGGAACACTCCATGAATGGTCCCACGCTGACCTCTGAAGCTGGGCTTGTGGATGCTGCCAGCCATGATCCCATGGCCACTATAGCTGCCATGCACATACAAATGGATCTGACTCTTGTTATTGGTCCAAATCATCATGCTTACACCTGCAGCTGGTCCCTACAACCATGGTTGTGCCATTCTCAATTCCTATAGCTTTCACATGCACATAGATGCTTGCTTCTGTCCTCAGCCTCCACAATCATACACAAGCCTGTATCAAACACCCACAGCCAAGGTTGTGCACTCCACTAGCCTGGACCCACACTGCTGCCTGCATTCTCTGGTCCATTGATGTTAGATTCATAGGCACTGCTGAGTATCTCAATAATGCTCAATATCTACTGCAAACATTCCATGGCTCTTATTGACAATAATGGTACAGTTGCCAGTGTTGCAAACTGAGCCAATGAGACACTGCACCTCAACCTGGAGCCACTGACATCCTTGCACTTGGTTTTCTGTGTCACTAGAGCCATTGCTACAGTATGCTTCACTGTGTCTTACATAGAAGAAGGATTTTCCTTGCTGAATTCAGTCTATAAAATCTGGACGAGATGACTGCCTTTTAAAATGTGCAGACACCTATATTTGGCTATGAGGATTACAAAGAATCAAGAAAATATAATGTGATCAAAAGATTACAGTAAACTTTTAGCCAACTTCAAAGAATTGGAAATCCAGGAATTACTTGATAAAGATTTAAAAATAACTATTCTATTAAAGTTAAGTGATCTAGAAAAACACTCAGGCACTCAATTTAACAAAATAAGAAAAGCAATACAAGAATTAAAAAGAGGCTCAACAAAGAGATACCAAACATAAAAAAGCACCAAATGAAAATTTTGGAGCTGAAGAATACAATGATGAACAGCAAAATACAATAGAGATCTTAGAGCAGAGAAGATTCACAGAAAAGAAATATGAAACTTTGAAGACAGATAATTTGATATAATCTAGTCAAAACATAAAAAAAGCAAAAAGAATGAAAATAGATTAATTCTTCCAGGATCTATGGGACACCATCAAGAGAGCTAATATTCACACTATAGACTGTTCAGAAGGAGACAAGAATGACAAAAGGACAAAAAGCTTATTTAAAGGAACAATGGCTGAAAACTGCCCAGATCTAGAGAAAACAGTTACATAAGCATTCAAGTATATGATGCTCAAAGTTCTCAAATCAGATTCAATCGAAAGAAGACTTCATCAAAACACATCATCAAACTGTCAAAAAAAAATTAAAGAGAATTTTAAAGGCAGCGAGAGAAACAAAGTATATCATGTATGTTGAAACTCTGTTAAGGTTATTAGAAGATGTTTCAGCTAAAATCTAGCAGGCAAGTTGAGAATGGGATAGCATATTCAAGGTGCTGAAACTGAAGTAAATAAACAAACTCCCAAATGAAAATATTTTATTTGACAACTCTGCCTTTTAGAAATGTGTTGGAGATAAAGACTTTCTCAGACAAACAAAAGCTGAGGAAGTTCATTACCACTAGACCTACCTTAAAAGAAATGCTAAAGGGAGTTCTTAAAGATGAAACAAAAGGCTACTAATTAGTAGCAGGAAAACATATAAAACTCACTAGTAAAAAAATAAATATGTAGTCAAATTCAGAGCACTATACTATTATGTCTATAGTATGTAAATCATTCATAATCTAGTATAAAGTTTAAGTGACAAAAGTATTAAAATAACTACAGCTACAATAATTTCTTAATAGATACACAATATAAAAATATGTGAACTGAGGCGGAGCAAGATGGCGGAGGGGATGCACCCCTGAGTCAATTCTCCTGGTGATTTCAGGTGAGAATGGGCTTTTTGGATCCCTTCCGCGTGGCATCTTTGCACGGATAAGCAGCACAGGGTGAGCAGCAAAGAGGGGAACAGTTGGATTGGAAGTATAATCTAGAGCCACGGTATCAGCCAGGAAAAAATCAGGACAGCAGCTGAAACGGCCCCATCTGCGCCCTGCGGCGTCAGGTCCGGGGCCCCGCGCCCTGCGGCGCCAGGTCGCGGCTGGCATCCTGAGAGACAGAAACTAATCCTTCCCCAATGAAAGGCTCCTGCA
>CAUYQV010060830.1:0-20674 GCA_963574575.1 Galagoides demidoff
GTGGCTGACGCCTTAGCTGATTGAGCCACAGGCGCCGAGCCTGATTTTTTTTTTTTTTAACACTGATCTGATCTAACACTGATCACAGCCCTGTCAACAGCACCCCTTTCAAAGCCCAAAACCTTCCTAGAGCCTGCTGGCTCCAGATTCCTTTCTCTCCATGATCCTCTACACTCCCTGAGACACAGACACAATGACCTTCTTCATGGTCCATCTACTCCAGAGCCCTCGAGGCCTCCTCTGCAGGCCATGGGGGTTTGGGGCATGCTGCTTGCTCTGTCTGAAATGCTTTTCCCTCTTCCCTTTACCCATTTAATGCTTTCTCATCCTTCCAGTATCAGCTCTGCTGTCACTTCCTCAGAACAGCCAAACAGTCTTGCTTCTATTCCCAAATCAGGTAAGCTCCCCTACTATGTGTACTCCTGGCCATCAGGAACTCCTCCTCTGTTGGGCTTATTAACACATGTAATTTTATATTGATGTGATTATTTCATTTAATGTCTGGCTCACCCACTAGAGGCTTATAAAATAAGGAGTATGTTTTTGTGCATCACTGAAACCACAGGGCAGTGTCTGGTATATGGAAGGCCCTTGATAAATATCTGAGGGATGAATGAACTAGTCAGCAGTCTCAGGCTGAACTAGAGGAGAACTTTCACCAAAAACCACTTGCTCAAGATCTGAGTACCCTTATCATGTCATTTACCTACTTGAGAACTTTCTGGAGCCTCCCTACAACCTCACAACTAAGTCGTAGATTCCCTCCTTGGATTTTTCAGGCTTTCCAAGTCTATTTTCTTTATTTTATATAGTTACCCTTTGCTTCCACCAAGCAAACTCAGTAGCTCATAAACATACCTGGATTAGTCTGACCTTCATACTATTCTTTCTGCCTAGAATAACTTTTTTTTTTTTTTGCAGTTTTTGGTCAGGGCTGGGCTTGAACCCACCACCTCCAGCATATGGAGTCAGCGCCCTACTCCTTTGAGCCACAGGTGCTGCCCCTGCCTAGAAGAACTTTTATTTTATCTTTATTTTCACTTAAATCTTGCTCATCCTTTAAGGTCAAGAACATGCTTTTATAAAAAGCCTTTCCTGTCCATTCTAGCACCTTCTGAGCACCCATGACTTGTACTATATGTATATCTGGAATATCAGAGACTATTAACCTTGGAAGGGCCACAGAAATCACAGGTTTGACTACTAGAGCCTGAGAAACCTCTAAAATCATGTTTTCCAGACTTCACTATCCACTTATTCACATACCAACTTCACAATTTACAGCATATCCATATACCACCTGTAAGGTTATTTACTTCATTATTTTCTTTAAATCAACTATTTTTTACTCATGTGTGTTTATTGTTTTATAATAGCATTTATAGCATTATAATAACTATAAAACCAACCATCAGTTGCCAAAAAATGTAGAAAGTAATTATAAAAATAAGTAAAATAAAAACCAAAGTTTTTTTGTTTGTTTGTTTATTTTTGCAGTTTTTGGCTGGGGCTGGGTTTTAACCCACCATCTCTGGTAGATGGGGCCAACACCCTGCTCCTTTGAGCCACAGACCCCGCCCCCAAAATATTTTTTGATTCTAGCTGGATACCACTGCCTGCTGAAACCTCTTGAGGTAGAAACCTTCTTTCTTTTAAAAGGGAAAGAAAAGAAACACATGTTAGGTAGGTGTTAAAGATGCACTAGCACCAAAATGAGACATTCTCTTCAATAAAACTGGAGGCTTGGCACCTGTAGCTCAAGCGGCTAGGGCACCAGCCACATACACCAGAGCTGACTGGTTCGAATCCAGCTCAGGCCCACCAAAGAACAATGATGATAACTACAACAACAACAAAATAACCGGGCATTGTGGTGAGTGCCTGTAGTCCCAGCTACCTGGGAGGCTGAGGCAAGAGAATCACTGAAGCCCAAGAGTTGGAGGTTTCTGTGAGCTGTGACTCCATGGCACTCTACCCAGGGTGACAGCTTGAGATCCTGTCTAAAAAAAAAAAAAAAAAGACTGGAAGAAGCAAACAACCCAAATGCCCATTGATGGGAAAGTTGTGGTAAAATATACATAACATAAAATTGTTACCATTTCGGCTGTTGTTAAGTGTATGGTTCAATGCCATTAACAATATTCAGATTGTTCTGGAGTTATCACCACCATCCATCTCTAGAATTCTTTTCATCTTTCCAAACTGAAACTCTGTACCCACTAAATGATGATTCCCTACTGCCCTCCCTGCCCCAGCCCCTGGTAACCAGCACTCTACTTCTGTCTCTATGAATTTGACTATTCTGGGTCCCTCATATAAGTAGATCATATAGTATTTGTCCTTTTGTGACCAACTTATTTCACTTAGTATGATATCATCAAGGGACAGCCATGTAGTAGTAGCATGTGTTAGAATTTAAGGATGAATAATATTCATATGCTTCATTTTATTTATCCATTCATCTCTCTCGCTCTCTTTTTTAACAGAATCTCACTTTGTTACCCTCAGTAGAGTGCCATGGTGTCACAGCTCACAGCAACTTCAAACTCTTGGGCTTAAGCGATCCTCTTGCCTCAGCCTCCCAAGTAGCTGGGAATACAAGTGCCTACCACAATGCCTCACTATTTTTAGAGACGGGATTCTCAATCTTGCTCAGGCTGGTCTTGAACTCCTGAGCTCAAGCAATCCACCCGCCTTGGCCCCCCAGAGTTCTAGGATTATGGGCATAAACCACTGTGCCTGGCATATCTGTTCATCTTTTGCTAGACACTTGGGTTGCTTCTACCTTTTGGTAATTGTGAATAATGTTGCTATGATCAAAGTGTAAAGAAACTGATATCTTTACAATAGCTTGAAGTAACCTCACACCGTAGAATATTTTACTGTAGTCAAAACAAAGGGACATAAATGAAACACAACAAAATGGGTAACTATTAGTAATATAATATGGTATGAAATAGCAAATCAAAAAATTACATAAAAAACAAAAAAGTTATATATAACCTGATTCTATTATTTATTTTTTTCTTTTTCTTTTTTATTAAGTCATATACACATAGATCATGAATACATTTATGCATATGTGGAGTACAATGTGTTGATTTTTAAATACAATTTGACGTGGTTACATCAAACTAATTAATATAGCTTTCTTCTTAATAAAATTAAAAACAGTGAAAATGCTAAATGTTCTTTTTTAGGAATAAGTGTAGGTACAATAAAACTAAATTAAAAGGAAAGCAAAATGATGATGGGTATGGGAATCAATGTGACAGTTGCCTAAGGTTGGAGTCAGGGAATGGCTTGGGAGGACCATTTAGTTACTTGTTAATTATTGTCAAGGTCTGAGATATTGTTTGGGGGGATAACTTCATGGAATGCTTATATTATTTCAAAACAACTAATGAAGAAGACAAACGAAATATATAATAAAATGTTCCATGCAAGGACCAATAATGAGAGTATGTCATGAGCCCAGGCATATGATTAATCCACTTTTTGGATTGATCATATTAATCCAAATTCCACTGGGGGAAAAAAAGAGGGAAAGAAAGAGAATTGACAAGGAAATAACTTTTAGCTATGGGATTCAGTGTGATTTAGTGTCCTGTCAGTGTGCCATTGAAAATCATCTGGTATTCTGCCAGAGGTCCAAGTCTCCGACTTGGGTAAATAGCTCTAAAATATCTGTACCAAGAGGCTGCCTGCTTCCTCTGCAGTCTTGCTTACCTCCAACATGAGAGAACTCAGAACTTCTGGGTGCATCTGCCTAGACAGATACTTTTGTGAGGAAATTTTCCCTTGCACAGAGATAATTCAGATTCCCAGAAATTTCTGCCCACCATCTTGTGCTCCTGTTGGCACAGGCTTGGGCACAGAGGAACCTGGAATTTCCATATTGATTGCCTTGTGATTGGGCCTCCAGTCCTAGCAGCCGCTAAGTCAGAATGTGACAGCGCTGGCTTGGCACCTGTAGTACAGTGGTTATGGCACCAGCCACATACACAAAGGCTGGTGGGTTCAAACCCAGTGGGGGCCAGCTAAGCAACTGCAACAGAAAAATAGCTGGGTGTTTTGGTAGGCACCTGTAGTCCCAGCTACTTGGGAGGCTGAGGCAAGAGAATTGCTTAAACCCAAGAGTTTGAAGTTGGTGTGAGCTGTGATGTCACAGCACTCCACTGAGGGCGATATTGTGAGATTCTGTCTCAAAAAAAAAAAGAATGTGACAGTGCTTTTTTGCCAAGTATAATCCATTATTTCCTTCTGCAAGGAAATGAGCATTCTTGATAAGAAAATACTTAAGCAATCTTATGATAAATTTTTAATGAGATTTAGATTTCTTTTTAGAAACCAGTTTGTCATCTATCCTGCCAATTATAAGAGTTTGGTAAATTTTATCCAGATATTGCTTTTGTACATCCATTTTAACAATGATTCTGATCACTCTCCTTTCCTCTAAATGTGTCTACCAAGAGGCAATCTTGAATTGGCCTCTTCTAGGTCTCTTCACTTGCAGCAAGATTGAAATAAAACTTTGACACATGCTCATAAATAAATTGTCTAAAAAGCCTTTATATGTTTTTTTTTTCCCCTTGAACATAACCGAACTTAAAGGTAGGCTAGAATTTCTTAGCCATACTTTTACTAACCCTGAGCTGGGATTAACTGAGACTCCTTGGAAAACCTTGGCCTGACACCATGGGAGCCCCTCTCCCAGCTCTGATCAGCTACTTTCTTCCTCTGATCGAGTCCATGGCCTTGAAAATCCTGGGGCAGGAGGGTGAAGGGGGCAATTATAGGCCTGAATATATCTCCATAAATTCTCACTGAACCTCAGGACTAGGGATGGGGCCAACTTCACCCCCTCTTCTATATTCACAGACTCACTGGGGTAGAAACCTTTTGGGCAGAAGCTGAGTCAGTCTGGAGCTGCTGCCCTCTGTTTAGGGGTAGAGATTGGGGAGAAGTCTATGAACATTGGGGCTCCAGGTTGCTGCTTGGCAGACTTAGTCCCTAGCCTTGGCCTCCATCCAGCTCGGAAATGAGCCCCCCCACCTCCCATTGGACACGGATTGTCTCCAGGCACAGCTGACTCCCAGCTGCTAGCTCTCAGCCCCTCCCCCATGAGTTGCCATAAAGGGGGCCAGCCAGCGATCCCCCAGGCAGACCTGAGAGTAGGCAGTGGGCCTGGGGTCTGCAAAAGTTATGGGTCTACCTTTGAGATGTCAAGTTGATGCCAGAATCTTCTTAATCTTTTTAAATAATTTATTTTTTATTTTGTATTTTTTTTTATTGAATCATAGCTGTGTACATTAATGCAATCATGGGGTACAATGTGCTGGTTTTATATACAGTTTGAAATGCTTTCATCAAACTGGTCAACATAGCCTTCATGGCATTTTCTTAGTTATTGTGTTAAGACATTTATATTCTACACTTAGTAAATTTCACATGTACCCTTGTAAGATGCACCGTAGGTGTGGTCCCACCAATTTAAATAATTTCTTAATTATAAATATTGATGGTAGAAAATTCAGAAACTACAGAGAAGTATAGGGGAAATGATATCATATGAAATCTTACCACTCAGAAACAATCGCTGTTTGTATTTTGTTGCTTTTATTCTAGTCTTTAAACAAAATATCTATAGATCTATTTTTGCTCCATAAATGCGTTCATTCTATATCTAATGATTTGCATTCTATTTTTTTCTTATTTTCTCTTGAAAATGTTCCTGGGTGATTAAAATTTCTTTGAAAATCTAATTTTTAGTGAGTGTAAGTTACTACAGGTCCACAAGCTCCCATCTCCCCCAACTACACTTCTCTCCCCCTCCACAACCCATAGTTTTCAAGGGCTCCTAGTGCATGGTATATGGAGCTGTCCCAGAGGCCTTGGGACCTCTCTGGTGGCAGGAGGAAGACTAGGACATGCCCTAAGTATTCTCAGACTTATCCTGCAGGCAGACCCCTAAATTCTGCTGTACCCATAGCCTCAAACCCAGGTGCAGAGAAATTGGAGGGGAATCTTTGCTTTGAGTTCACCCTCCCACCCTAGTCATGCAAGAAATCATTACCTGTTCTCCTTTCACTCCCTGTTTTTCCTGGGAAACGGTTTTAGGGTTTCTGAGGCTGCTCAAGCAGCTCCAGTCCACTTTGACGAGCTTCAAACATTCCCTCACCACTTCCCCACTTCCCCTTATCCCTTGCAGCCCAGGGCTTGGGCTGCCTTTTCTGGGAACAGTTAATGGGCTGTGGAATGGGAGAGAGTGGTGGCTGGGGGGTCGGAAGATGAAAGGGGACTTGGAGCCAACTTTTATGTTTAGTGTTTTAAAAAGCTCACCCTTCGCCTTTGGAGAGCTCCTAGGAGCCTCAGAATGGCCCTTTCAATGACAATGGGAGTGGGTGGGGTGAACAGGGAGGGATATCAGTAAGGCCTGGGAAGAAAGAGACATGCCTTGGTGCCTGGACTTGATTCAGCAGAGACAAGGGGTTGCTGCCCCTTCCCCTCCCTCTCAAAAACTCCTCCTCCCCTAGACCCTATTCCCAGCCCCCAGATCTCTGTCCTGACTGTGCACCTCTCCCAGGCCAAAGTCTTTCCCAGGGTTATCTTTCCTAGGATGTAGGTTGTAGGTGCACTTGGGCAGCCAGTAGATGAATGCAAACTTCTTTCTTATTTTAGGAGGAAATCTCTGAGCTCAGACTAGAGGCAGGCCATTGGTAGGTGTCCATCCTCCTTAGTTTAATGTGAGACAGAGAATAAAGGGGCTTTGAGCATTGATCCCTGATCTCCTTTTCTGGCCATGGAGGTAACACTTCTATCACTAGTATATTTGTGCAGTACTTCAAACAGCACATGTTCACGCACATCTTCTCACTGGATCAGCTAACATTGCAGTCAGGTGAGTAAAATTGGTCTTAATTTTCCTCATTTTACAGATGAAAGAAACTGAGCCCTGAAGTCAGATTTTTGATAATGTCAGAACTCAAGTCCTCTGATCTGTGCACCCTAGCTCAGCCCTCCTTCCTCGGTGTGCAGGAGAGATGCCCAGAGATCAAGTCCCCTGTGTCTTGGTTTTCCAGGCCTTCAAATTTCAGATGGAGGCAACCCCTGGCTCTTCTGAAACTACATGCTATCTAATATCTCCAACCAGAAAATGTCTCTCTCCTAGAAATTTCTGTTTCTCTAAGCACATTCCCCTCAGTGGATCATCATTGGGAGGAAGGGAGGAGGAGAGGAGGAGCTCTCATTTTGAAACCTCTCCTAATTGATTTCTCTGATGAGCTGCCATAATCCTTTCTGGCTGCCCTTATAGCTTCTCCAGTTTCTCAAAGCAGCCTCTTCATAGTCTTTCTCTGGGCCTCCCACATATCCCCTGGGCTTGGAATCTCTTTCTTGATCTCAGTCTTGGCAGCCATCCCTCATGACAGCCTCATGCCCTGTATGTCCATCAGGAGAGCCCTGCTTCCTTCCCAGAGCCCTGCACATAGGAACCCACTGGTACATACAGGTCCACACATGCACATACACACTCACACAAACGCACATCTGGGGGCTGGAGCTTACCACTTCTGGCTCATCCACCATGATCAAGTCAGACTAAGGGGTGTAGCTGCTTTAAGGGTAGATTTAAATAATTCTGCCTGGCTCAGTGCCTGTGGCTCAAGTGGCTAAGGCACCAGCCACATACACCTGAGCTGGTGGGTTCGAATCCAGCTTGAGCCAGACAAACAACAATGACGGCTGCAACCAAAAAATAGCCGGGCGTTGTGGCAGGCGCCTGTAGTCCCAGCTACTTGGGAGGTGAAGGCAGGAGATTCCCTTGAGGCCAGGAGTTGGAGGTTGCTGTGAGCTGTGATGCCACATCACTCTACCCAGGGTGACAGCTTGAGATTCTGTCTCAATAATAATAATAATAATTCTGCCTGAGGTGAGCCCTTTCCATGGCTTGTTGGGGTCTGAAGGAAGATGAGAGGGCTGTCTGTTCTTTGCTCAGCTTCTAAAGAGTTGTGGGAGACAGGCTTGCCCCAGGAGCCTAACCCCATGACTAGGAAAGGCAACATCATTCTCCTAGACTACCAGCTGCCTTTGCCTTCAGGATCTCTAGCCCCTTCACCAACCAGCTCACCAGAAAGAGGCCCTCAGAGACCAGGTGGGCTGAAGCAGATGCCTCTGGTCCCAGAGCCTAGGAGCAGAGCTGGATCAGGACTGTAGCCTCCCACCCATCATTCCTATCCCCCCTTTCATCCAGCCTGCTCTAGGGGAGGGAAGGAGGAGATGGACTGGGTGCAATGCAGTGATTCTGGGTACTGGGGGAGCAGGGGAGTCCATTCAAATTGACAAAAATAGAACATCAGCCTCATATCATTTTTCTCAAAACAAGATTTATTGAAGTTCTGTCGGTGAAAATCGCTGCTGTGTGGAATGCTTAACTTATAGATTAGATTACTCAGTCGTGCCTTACTACATTTTTCATTAGAAAAATATTGGCTGGGAGAGTTTGACCTCATAATCTCTGCATTTTAAACAATAACCAGAGGAAAACCAAATAGAAGGCACAAGTTAACGGTTTTCTCACCCCCGGCATTTCCCCCTGGGAGAAATCAGAGGGAGGGCTGTGGATGGGAGTGGAGCAGAATCTGCTGCGTGAGCAATTCCCCATCTCCTGGCCCATTCCCCAGAGGCTGCAGGAGGTGCCTGGTGTAGCAGGAGGAGGTAGGCCACCCCAAGTTGTTGGGCCTTAGGCCCTGCCAGATCCTTGCCTTAGGGGCCCAGAGCTCTGCAGGGCCTCAGCCAAAGGTGAAGCTGCAGGTTGGAGTACACATACCTTCCCACCGGGGAGAGGAGGAGAGGCAGCATTGAGAGGGGGCTTTTTCTCCAACTACACTAGTCTAGTTGGGGAGACAAGAGCAATGAAGATACAGGTAAGTATTAAGTCATCACATTGTAACATTGAGTATATTCCATTTTTATTTGACAATTAAATACTAAATAAATAAATAAAAGACCCAGATGAATCCAGAATTTCTGGGCAACTGTGGGGCTCTATAGAGGCAGCTAGAATGGAGAAGTGAGGGCATACCTACACCTTCATCCCCACCCTGAAGTGCAGAAGTCTCCCTCCAGGAGGATTTTATGGAGGGAGCAACTCCAAGGCAAGGAAACTGGGACAGTCTAGTTGCCTCAGGCATTCTGACCATTCCTGTTGACCCCCTAGGGGCAAAGGCACCTAAGGGACCCTAGGCCTAAAGCCCCCAGTCTGAGGGCAAGCATGGAGTGCTGGCTGACTCCAGACCAGGGAGGGGGGCCATCTAGACACAAATGGATCCCAGGCCACTTTACAATCCCTGATCTGGATTGGGAGAGTGGCACCCCCACCTCGTCCGTGTCTCCGTTTCTACTTGCTGAGGCTTTGGTGATTTCCAAGTTCTGACACAGTCATTAGTTACAAAGAGCAATTACTTTTTTTTTTGTCATTAAGTCATTTTTTAAATGGCTCCAGGCGACATCACAGAACAAAGAAACAAAATCTCCATGAAAAGACTTAATCACAAATTACTAATTATTTCAACCCCCTCCTCCCACCCAAAATCATGAAATCTGAGCTCCATGAAAATAGAGAAGGTCTCCCAGTCCATGAGCCCGCTATGGCTCTTAGGCACCTAATCCATCATGGGGGGGGGCATTTCCTGGCCCTCTCTGGGCCTTGGGGGAGGGGGTGGTAGGGAGTCCCCTATGCCTGACCTTTGAAGTCAACTTCTGCCCATAGATAACTCCCCTTAGCCAATGGAGACCAGCTTCAAAATGGGGGGGGGGGCATGTAGAGCCCCCCTACCTTGGACATATAGTGCCCGCACCCCTCCTCCCAGGCCAGCAGCCTCTGGGCTGGCATTCCAGTGGGGCCCTTTGAAGCCTTTGGGCCATAGTAGAGGAGCCGCCCCCTGCTGTGGGGCTCCTAGAGTCTCCAGCTGGAAAACAAACCCGGGGAGGAAGTAATCCTGGAGGGGAAGCCCCTGGGGTCCCCAGACGTGAGGAAATAAAATGTGTTTGACACCAAGATGTATGGGAAGAGGGGGAAGTCCAGGGTATGGCCAGAGGGGCCATGCCTTCTCCTAGGTCTGACTGTGATCTTATTATCTGGCTCCTTATGTAGATGGAGGAGGTAGCAGTAAGGGAAGCCTTGTCTCAGCCTAAGAACAAACATGAGTCTGCCAGGGATGGGTTCTGAGGGGGGCAGACTTCCTATGCAATGCCCACATTTGCCCCATCTCTCTGTCCAGCATTCCAGTTCCCCATGGGCAGCCTGCCTGGAGCTTAAGAGGCTGGCTCATTGGTAATAGAGAGGAAGATCCTGGGAAGAATGGAATTGTAGGTCCTGAGACTAGGTCACTGAAAAGGGAAAGGGTGGTGCTGCAGAGTCCCCAACTTCAAAACCAAGGTAATCTCCCAACAGATTCTCCTCACAGCTCAAATCTGAACCTAACACCAGAGTAAGCCCAACCCTTTTCATTTATCCACTCAACAAATGCTCACCAAACTCACGCTATATGCCAGGCAACAGGAATACATTGCCAAGTTTTCTTTTCTTTTCTTTCTTTTTTTTGGGGGGGGAGGGGGACAAAATTTCACTCTGCCACCCTGGGTAGAGTGCCATGGAATCATAGCTCACAGCAACCTTAAACTCTTGGGCTCAAGCAATCCTCTTGCCTCAGCTTCTGGAATAGCTGGAACTATAGGCACTTGCCATAATGCCCAACTAGTTTTTCTATTTTTTAAGTAGATACAGGGTCTGGGTCTTGCTCAGGCTGATCTCCAACTCCTGAGCTCAAGCAATCTTGGCCTGGGCCTCCCAGAGTGCTAGGATTATAAGCGTGAGCCACTGTGCCCTGCCCAAGTTTACTTTTCTTGAGTATCTTTTTTGTTGAGAATATCTGGATCGAAGAGATAGTCAAAGCTATGCCAGTTAAAGCTAAGCTAAACAACTCTGGTTGTTTAGACAATTGTTCTTGTTTGTTTTCTGATGGCCCAGTTGCACCACTCTCTTAAATATAGGCCTTGCTTGTCTCCTGGATCCATCTTTGTTCCAATCCTTGGCACCTGATAGATGTGGAAGACGTCATAGATAGAAGGACAGAAGGCAGGCAAGTAGGCATTTAATAGAACCTACTTAACAAATGCTTGGACCCATTGTTCCTATGTCACATGACCCATGAAGACCTTGAGTATAAATGTCCAAAATATTAAGATCATAGACATTGTCCCACCAAGAGAGTTTAGAACTCAAATAATTATTCCCAGCCATGCACAGGTACTCACTCTTTCTCTTCCTCTTTCTTATCAAATTAGAAGGTGGGACAATTTAGTTTTTGAACTTATCCTAGAAAAACTGTTATATACTGCAATGATGCATGTTACTATTAGGGTCACCTTCTAAGTACTCCCCTTGGGAAGCTATGCACAGATGCCAGCGCCTAGTCTACCTTTCAAAGCAATTTTTCTTTTTTTTTCTTTAACTATTTTTTATTAAATCATAACTTTGTGCATTGATGCATTTATGGAGTTCAGGGTACTGCTTCAATATACAATGTGAAATGCTTACATTGAACTAAGTAACATGTCCATCACAATTATACTCATATCTTAATAGTTTTGAAATGTACCATTGCATCATGCACATTAGGTGAGGTCCCCTGAATACCCTCCTTCCTCCCGTATTACCCCCCTTCTCCTCTTCCCTTCAACTTTCTGGACTATAGTTAAGTTTTGCCTTTCATATGAGTGTGTAGGTGATTACATATTGATTTCATAGTAGTACTGAGTACATTGGATACTTCCCCCCCCCATTCTTGAGATACTTTACTAAGAAGAATATGTTCCAGCTCCATCCAGGTAAACATAAAAGATGTGAAGTCTCCATCTTTTTTAAGGCTGCATAGTATTCCATGGTGTACATATACCACAATGTGTTAATCCAATCATGGGTCCATGAGCACTTGGGCTGTTTCCATGTCTTAGCTATTATGAATTGGGTCTGCAATAAACATTCTGGTGCAAATGTCTTTGTTGTAAAATAATTTTTGATCATCTGGGTATGTACCTAGTAGAGGAATTGCAGGATTGAACAGTAGGTCTACTTTTAGTTCCTTGAGTGTTCTCCAAACTTCTTTCCAAAAAGGTCAGTGTAGCTTGCATTCCCACCAGCAGTGTAGAAGTGTTCCCTTCTCTCCACATCCATGCCAACATCTGTAGTTTTGGGATTTTGTTATGGGGGCTAATCTTACTGGAGTTAGATATCTCAAAGTGGTTTTGATTTGCATTTCTCTGATAATTAAGGATGATGAGCATTTTTTCATGTGTTTGTAGGCCATGCACCTGTCTTCATCACAAAAGTTTCTGTTCGACTTGCCCACATAGAAATAGGGTTATTTATTCTTTTTTTATTGATTAGTTTGAGTTCTCTGTAAATTCTAGTTATCAGACCTTTGTTGGACACATAACCTGCAAAAATCTTCTCCCATTCTGAAGGTTGTCTGTTTGCTTTACTTACTGTGCTCTTGGCTGTGCAAAAGCTTTTTAGTTTGATCAAACTAAAAAGTAATGTATTTTTGGTGTTGCTTCAATGGTCTTTCAGCTCAAAGGATCTTTATGCCTCAGCCTCCCAGAGTGGTAAGATTACAGGCAGGTGCTTGCCTAAGGTATAACAATTTAATTATAGGCATGACCTGTACCTAATGTTATGTAAATTTCTTTTTAAAAAATAGCTTTCTATGTACATATGCCAAGAGAGATTGCACTCTCCCAGAAACAATGCATGGCTTTCTACCAAAACCAAGCCAATTACCAAAGGCAAAAATAAGTTTTTATTCTACAAGTTAAGAAATCAACTAAACTGTCTTGGCTCCCGTAAAACAGTGGTTACAGCTCCAGCCACATACACCAAGGCTGGTGGGTTTGAACCTGGCTCAGGCCAGCTGAACAACAATGACAACTGCAAGAAAAAAATAACTGGGCATTGTGGCAGGTGCCTGTAGTCCCAGCTACTCGGGAGGCTGAGGCAAGAGACTCACTTAAGCCCAAGACTTTGAGGTTGCTGGGAGCTGTGATGCATTCTACGCATTCTATGACATTCTACTAAGGGTGACATAGTGAGACTCTGTCTCAAAAGAAAAAAAGAAAAAGAAAAAAAGAAATCAACTAAGCTTTGAAGTTAGCATTCCAATAAGTAGAATAATTTCTTTTTAAGAAGCAAAGACAAATATTCAAATACATACATTTGTACTCAGTGTTTCAAGAAACACTTACAAAATTGTAGCACACCTGTAAATGTTGATATGGATATCAAACTGTCCTCTGTGGCTACAAATTGTCTTTATTGAAAATTACATTAATAGGTGACACCCATAGTTCAATGGGTAGGGCACCAGCCACATACACTGGGGCTGGCAGATTTGAACCTGGCCTGCACCAGCTAAAAAACAACAATGACAACTGCAACAACAACAACAACAAAAATAGCCAGGGTTGTGGCAGGCACCTGTAGTCCCAGCTACTTGGGAGGCTGAGGCAAGTGAATTGCTTAAGCCCAAGAGTTTGAGGTCTCTGTGAGTTGTGATGCCACAGCACTCTACCCAGGGCGACAGCTTGAGACTCTGTCTAAAAAAAAAAAAAAAATTACATTAATAAATGCCTGCTCAAATTAACCTTTTCTTACCATAACTAATGCTCCCCAAGTGTTGTCATGTCATAGTTAAACCTCAGGCTTTGAAGTCAAAAAGCCCTAAATTTGACTCAGCTCTTTTGGTTACTACCTGGGTGACTCTAGAAAGTTATTTAATGGCTCGGTGCCTGTGGCTCAAGTGGCTAAGGTGCCAGCCACATACACCTAAGGTGGCATGTTCAAATCCAGCCTGGGCCCGCCAAACAACAATGATAGCTGCAACCAAAAAAAATAGCTGGACGTTGTGGTGGGAGCCTGTGGTCCCAGCTACTTGGGAGGCTGAGGCAGGAGACTCGCTTGAGCCCAGGAGTTGGAAGTTGCTGTGAGCTGTGATGCCATGGCACTCTACCCAAGGGGACAGCTTGAGGCTCTGTCTCAAAAAAAAAAAAGAAAGAAAGAAAGTTATTTAATGATTTATTCTCTACTTCCCCAGGCTAATTTGGCCTAATCCGAGTGTATTCCTGAATTAAGCACCATGGGAATAAGACAAACTGTTGCCTAGGTATCTCTGAAACTCATGGTGTCAGGTGCCCTTGTACACAAACTTGTAACTCCAGAGCTCTTGTCTGAGATCCAGACAAGAGTGTCCAACTGCCTGTTGGATGTATTTACCTGTCAGTGTCATGGGCGCCTCCTATTCCTTCTCCAAAAGGAGGTGGTCCTCTTCATACACTGCCTTTCCCAGAGAGGCACCACCATCCACCTGCCTGCCCAAATCAGGAAACGAAGAGTCAGACCGGACTCTTCCTGCTTCTTCATCTTATACCTCTAATAGGAACTGAACTCTGCTGATTCGTCTTTCTTCATAACCTTCTAAGTCATCCACTTTTCCCTATTCCCACTAGCTTAGTCCAAACATCATCATCTTTCACCTGGTTTAAAATAAGTTACCAAAACGTAATCCCTGCCTCTTGTCCATTTCCAATTTATTTTCTATACTGGTCCCAGACTGCACTTTCTACATTCAAATATGAAGCCCTTTTATGATTTTTCGAAGGTGGTCAGAATAAAGTCGAAACTCGACTATGTTCTTTCAGATACCTGAAGCAGCAGCGTCTGAAGGAACAGCGCATGTCAAAGTCACAGAGAAAGGAACTCCAACCAGCAGGCCAGGCCCTGCGCAGGAATGGAGTGTGGGATCTGGAAAGTCCTTTGGCGTCCCTACCTTCCTGATTCATCGCAGAAGCCCAGGTATTTTGATTCCTCCTCCTTTCTCTGATTAATTATTGCCCGGTACTTTTACTCTGTGTTTCTGCTCCCCCCGACCCATCTTGGGGAGGAGCAGATTCTGGGTCCTCTGGATTCTGCTTCCGCTGACGTCAGCCTGTCCGTGTCGTCATGGCTGACCTCACGGTGGCCTCTCTTGCCTCTGTTCTCCGCGTGTCCCGTCCCTTCCATCTGTCTGCCCTACCATCGACATACGCTGTGTCGCGCTTAAACGTCTATCTAGCAAGAACGAATCTAAGTAATTTAGCATATTGCACACACATAGAGTATTTCAGTTCTCTATACTTTTTTCTGGGCCGTGTCCTACGTCACTGAAAAGGATACGAGTCAGCTGCCCTTGGAGTGGCTCACACCGCTGCTCCAGACACCCTGGGTCAGGGCAACTGGCTTCTGAGGTCAGGCGACGAGTTCACTTGGTACAGAACACGGGCATCTGTGCTGCAGAAAATGTTCCCAGATCTTTTTGTTGAAGGAGTCAATAGGAAATTTTATTTGCAAATGTGTTTATAAATGCGTTCTTTCCCACTTTTTCTCAGTGATCTTTACATATTTATAATTTAAAATTTTTATGATTGGAGATTAAAACTGTGTTAAACTTATAATTAACAGCTGTTATTAATTTATTTTAAATTTATTTTTGGCCTCATGCTATTATTTTTCCTTTCATCACTAATTCCCTATCTCAGAATTGCTTTTCCTGAAATTAATTTATTGCTACAGTTTTCTTTCTCAAAGAATTTTACTTAGTCCAGGAATGATTAATCTTTAATGCCAGTTTGTACTTGCTATCCATGTATTTCTTAAAACATGTTCTCAACCTTTAATTTTCAGGATTAAAAATTGTAACCTGCAACTGGTCTAAATTACATACTTGCTGAAGAATGTAGATGATATCTTTAGGGAATAAAGAAATGATTGCAAAGACAAATTACGAGTAGAGAACCTATAATTTGCTACTTCAGATACAGTATTAAAACTGTTCAGTTGCTTATATGTTTCTTATGGTTACTCTCAAAACATTGTTTTAAACATTTTATTTTCTGTCATTATTGTAACTCCTCCACAAACATAAACATGATTTTTATGTGGGCACACCAAAGTTTGGTCCCCGTTGGGTGGAATAGCAGTAACAGTGAGGCTGCAGTGAGGCTGCAGTGAGGCCCAGGTTTGTAACAAGAGCATAACAAAGGTTACACTCTTTACTATAGACCGTCTCTTAGTTGGTCCTTCCCAAAAGGATCATTTCATTTGGCTTCTGGAATGCAAATGGTGCCCCAATACTCCGCTATGAGTCACCCCACAGATGCCCTCCACTCCTAGCAGCTCACAGGATGTTTCCACCAGCCAAGGGGGGTGGGGAGACAGGATGCAGACTTGCAGGGTCCCTTGTGTGTGGCAGATGTGGGGATGGAAACCCTGTCCAGCAGAGGGTTCTTACAGACTCTGTCATTCTTGGTGGTGATGACTTTTCTGCTGATATTTAGTATTAACAATGAATTATGTTTGTTGAAAAGAGATATTTCGGCTCGGCGCCTGTAGCTCAAGTGGCTAAGGCGCCAGCCACATACACCTAAGGTGGCAGGTTCGAATCCAGCCTGGCCCGCAAAACAACAATGATGGCTGCACCCAAAAATGGCCGGGCGTTGTGGCGGGTGCCTGTGGTCCCAGTTACTTGGGAGGCTGAGGCAGGAGACTCGCTTGAGCCCAGGAGTTGGAGGTTCCTGTGAGCTGTGATGCCACGGCACTCTACCCTGGGGGACAGCTTGAGGCTCTATCTCAAAAAAAAAAGAAAAGAGATATTTCTTCAAGTACTTCTGTTATTTTATTTTTATTTTTTTAAACTTTTATTAAGTCCTAACTGTGTACATCAATGCATTTATGGGGGACAATGTGCTGATTTAGCCCGGAGGAGGGAGCGTATTTGGTGGGAGCTCACTTAGTGCACAGTGCAATGGTACACTTCAGAACTATTAAGAGTAGAGTATAAATGACTTCTGTGATTTTAATACCGCCTTCAGGCCTCCGGCTTTGTTCTCTTATAGCTTGCTTTCAGCCTTGTTCTTAAGACCACGGCCAGTTGTCTAGACTTCCTCAGACTATCTTAAAACCATCTCTCCATGTCTCATCCAGAAACCACATTAATGGAGGCTCCGGGCAGATGTGTCCATCATCTTCACTCTGAACCATCCTCGTGACTTGTTTCCCACCCCTGTCCCTGCCCTGTGATGTCAGTCTTACTGGCTGCATTAGGGGTTCCCCGAGGCAGCCCTAAGAAGAGATAAGTACCAAGTAAGTTATTAAGGGTGTGTTCCCAGGAGGTACCAGCAAGGTAGCAGGGGAAACTGGGAAGAGGAAGGGGCTGAGTGGGCAAAGCCTCCACAGGGCAGAGGAATTTCAGGGAACGTGCTACCTCACACAGATCCGCCATGGCTAAGGGCCCCTCACACCCTTTGCTCTTGGCGGGGTGGGGATACTAAAAAGCTAGAGAAGCCGCAGGCCAGTCCTCTGGAGGAAAAGCACACGGAAGGCGGGGAGCACAGAGGCCAGGAGGGAGCAACAGAAATGGTGGAAAGGGCCGCAGTCCAGGCAGGACGCTCACTATGATGGTCTTTTTTTTGAGAAAGAGTCTCACTTTGTCGCCCTGGGTAGAGTGCCGTGGCATCATGGCTCACAGCAACCTCAAACTCTTGGGCTCACGTGATCCTGTTGCCTCAGCCTCCCAAGTAGCTGCGAGTATAGGCACCCGTCACAGTGCCCAGCTATTTTTAGAGATGGGATCTTGTGTAGCTCAGGCTGGTCTATGAACTTGTGAGCTTGGGCAATCCACCGCCTCAGCCTCCCAGAGTGCTGAGATGATAGGCGTGGTCATGACACTGGTCTTACGGGGTTACCTTCAATCATCGAGATGAAGGTCACTCACTGGCCTGGTCCAGATCAGTCCCCCCCTGAATTTCCCTTCATCCACGTTGGAGCAGTGCTCCCCAGACACACTTGGTCTAGTGAGCTCCACCCAGGGCAGGTTCACCCTTCCCAGGTCCTCTCTCTTCCTGCACTGGGACATTTGGAGAGACTTGATTGTCACCACTACTTGCGGGGTGTGCTAACAGCATCTGTTAGGTTGGGCTAATGCACAGGACAGCCCACCTTCCTCCCCTCTACCCTGAAGAATTATCTACTCCACAGTGTCAATGGAGCTGATGCTGAGAAATCAATTGTAGTGGTGAGATCACTGCTTGCTTCTCCTGTGTTTGAAACCTTGGTTTGTAACCTCCCTGGCTGGTGCTCCAGCTTTCCTATGAATCCCCAGACCCCTCCCAGACTGAGTCCAAGCCCCAGTCATGACCATCTGTCTGGATGTCAGAACACCGCCTGTGCCTAGGTCCCCTGGTCTGGGGGCTTTGTCTGCCCACACGGCTGAACAACCGGTTCCTCTAGCTGGAAGTTCTTGAAGTTGGTTGTCTGTTCTGAATATTAATGCCATTTGCTGCTTGTTAACCCGTTCTTAAATACCAATTGCCGCCTCCGATCTGGACTCCTCCCGGTGGCCTCCTCTGGCTTCCCATCTGGACTCCTCCCCATGGCCTCCTCTGCCCTCCCGTCTAGACTCCTCCCCGTGGCCTCCTCTGGCCTCCCGTCTAGACTCCTCCCCGTGGCCTCCTCTGGCCTCCCATCTGGACTCCTCCCCATGGCCTCCTCTGCCCTCCCGTCTAGACTCCTCCCCGTGGCCTCCTCTGGCCTCCCGTCTGGACTCCTCACCAGGGTCTCCTCTGGCCTCCCATCTGGACTCCTCCCCGCGGCCTCCTCTGGCCTCCCGTCTGGACTCCTCCCGGTGGCCTCAGCTTTAGTCCGGCCTCCTCAGCCTCCTCTGGCCTTCTCTTCCCACTTCTCACCTGCCACGGCTCTTTCACCAGATGAACACACAGAGTTTCATACTCTCATCCTTCCCATTACCCCATCTCATTGCTGTTCCCAAGTCAGTGTTGGCCGCTTTACTAGACACCTGTGCGTGTGCTTAGAGCTAGAAGGCAGGCCGCAGGAATATCACAGCAGGAAATCACGCTGGGAAAAATCAGAGGGGGGACCCTTGCAAGGCTGTACCCAGACCAGGCTGGGTCTCATAGTTCCTCCTCTAAGTCAGAAGAGACATGAGAGTTGCCATTTATGGGGCCGCTGTGTAGGAAGTCCTGCCCTCAACATGTTTACTGTCGTTCAACTTATTCTTCACGAAAAGTATACAGTGAATTAAGCATGAAAAACAAGCACCACAAGTCCTCAGTGCTAAACTGGAGCTAGTTGATCACGTCCATGGGCTCATGTGAAAGCAAAACTCAACAAAATTCAAATAGGTGGCAGGGGAGCAGGGTGGGGAAATTCTCACGCGGCCGGCACACTGCACAGGTACATTGCACATTTTCTGGGTGAAAGGCACACTTATAACTTTGACTGAGAATATGTAAAAGCAAACTATGTAACTAAAATCTGTGTACCCCCCATAATATTCTAAAAATTAAAAAAAATATTTTCTCCATTTTACAGATGAGAAAACTGGAGCTCAAAGAGATTAATTAGCTTGTGAAATGTCTTCTAGGTAGCAGGTGGTAACTCAGGGTTCCGGGTCAGGAGTATTTGACTCTAATATTTGTACTCCAGCCTCATCTGAAATGACAGTTGTCCTGTGGACTGGGCTTAGTGGCTCACACTGGTAACCCCAGCACCCTGGGAAGCTGAGGCAGGAGGATCACTTGAGCTAAGGAGTTTGAGATCAGCAAGAGTGAGACTTTGACTTTACTGAAAATAGAAAAATTAGGCTCAGTGCCTATAGCTCAGTGGTTATGTAGCCGGCCACATGCACTGAGGCTGGCAGTTCGAACCAGCCTGGGCCTGCTAAACAACAATGCCAACTGCAACAACAACAACAAAATAGCCAGGTGTTGTAGCCAGCATCTGTAGTCCCAGCTACTTGGGAGCCTGAGGCAAGAGAATTGCTTAAGCCCAAGAGTTTGAGGTCTCTGTGAGCTGTGATGCCATAGCCCTCTACCAAGGGCAACATAGTGAGACTCTGTCTCAAAAAGAAAAGAAAACAGAAAAACTAGCCAGGGGTCATGGCATGTACTTATAGTTCCAGCTACTAGGGAGGCTGAGGCAGGAGGATCACATGAGCCTGCGAGTTTGATGTTATTGTGAGTTATGGTGATGCCCTTGTATTCTAGCTGGGGTGACAGAATGAGACTGGGTCAAAAAGAGAGAGAGGGAAAGAAGTAAAATTTTCCATGAAAACAAATCTTGAGGCCTATTTGCTCAAGATCTAAAGCAGTGGTTCTCAACCTGTGGGTCATGACCCCTTTGTAACAATGAAAATACATCATGGTATTAGGAAGGTTGAGAACCTCTGACCTAAAGAAAGAAGAGAGAAAGAAGAAAGGAAGGAAGGAAAGAAAGAAGAGAGGGAGGGAAGGAAGGAGAAAGGGAAGAGAAGTGAAGTGAAGGGAAGGAAAAGGAAGGGAAGGGAAAGGAAGGGAAGGGAGGGGCAGGGAAGGACCGGCAGGGGGAGGGACGGGCCGGGACGGGAAGGGAAGGGACGGGAAGGGACGGGCAAGGAAGGAAAGGGACAGGAAGGGAAAGGAAGGAAAGGAAGGGTAAGGGAAAGGAAGGGAAGGAAGGAAAGGAAGGGTAAGGGAAAGGAAGAGAAGGAAAGGGAAGGGAAGGGAAGGGAAGGGAAGGGAAGGGAAG
>CAUYQV010060831.1:0-22386 GCA_963574575.1 Galagoides demidoff
CTGTGGTCCCAGCTACTTGGGAGGTGGAGGCAGGAGACTCGCTTGAGTCCAGGAGTTGGAGGTTGCTATGAGCTGTGATGCCATGGCACTCTACCCAGGGGGATAGCTTGAGGCTCTGTCTCAAAAAAAAAAAAAAAAAAAAGAAAAAAGATTTGAGGCAGGCATGGTGGCTCACACCTGTAATCCCTCCCAGCACTCTGGGAGGCCAACTCCGGTGGACCACCTGAGCTCACAAGTTCAAGACCAGCCTGAGCCACAGCGAGAACCCCCATCTCTAATAATAGCTGGGTGTTGTGGCAGGCACCTATAGTCCCTGCTGCTTGGGAGGCTGAGGAAAGAGAATAGCTTGAGGCCAAGAGTTTGAGGTTGCTGTGAACTGTGACACCACCACACTCTACCAAGGGCGACCACAGTGAGACTCTGTCTCAAAATAAATAAATAAATAATAAAAATAAAAATTACCTATAGTCGGCTCAGTGCCCATAGCACAGTGGTTAAGGCGTTGGCCACATTTACACTGAGGCTGGCAGGTTTGAACCTGGCCCAGACCAGCTAAACAATGACAATTGCAACAACAACAACAAAAATAGCCAGGCATTGTGGCAGGTGCTGTAGTCCTAGCTACTTGGGAGGCTGAGGCAAGAGAATCACTTAAGCCCAAGAATTTGAGGTTGCTATGAGCGGTGACACCACGGCATTCTACCAAGGGCAGCACAGTGAGACTTTGTCTCAAAAAAAAAAAAAAAAAATTACCTATAGTCAAGTCCCTATTTATAGCACAAAGAACCACTGAATTTTTTCCAAATACAAATTTCTACTCTTCATTTAAGCTCAGTGTGTGTGTAGAGGAGTTTGGTTTCCCATTTTCTAACACTTCAATGATGTAAACAGGCTGATAATGCTTAACTTTAAGTATCTGGGAAGAAGTAGGAACGACATGAAAACTCAAAACTAAGAAAAGAGAAAGAATGGACTCTGGTATCCTGGCTTCTCTGATATCCCAGGGACTCACTATGCTTTGTCAAGCCTCTCAGCCCCTAACAGGTCAGGAACTTGAGAAACTGGCTTGATAACTATTCATTTTGCATGAGTACCTCTTATATCAGCAGTTCTCAACCTGTGGTTTGCAACCCCTTTGTAACAATGAAAATACTTTGCGGTATTAGGAAGGTTGAGAACCACTGTCTTATATTTCTAACTTGAACAGTAAAAATCTCAGAATCATGATTTTAGATCTCATGAACTAATTCTACATCACCACTTCAAATTACTCAGACTGAAGACATAAGGGACTTGATATAAATAAGTAAAATACGTGGGAAGGAGATTAAGAATAAGGATCAAGGGGCGGCGCCTGTGGCTTAAGGAGTAGGGCATCAGCCCCATATACCAGGGGTGGTGGGTTCAAGCCCGGCCCTGGCCAAAACTGTAAAAAAAAAAAAAAAAAAAAGATAAGGATCAAATTAGTCTGTAGCTAATAAGGAAAGGGCTCAAAACTTCCAGAACCTTTTCAATCAATTCCGCTTTAGCGTTAGAACAAGTATGATGACCTACTACTGTGTTCCAACCCCACTTCTAAATAACCTGGCTTAGCTGCTGCCAGAATCCAGAGTGTTCTCGAAAACCACTCACTCAGCAGCTCCCTTGGCTAGTCCCAACTGGCAATCTCGAGCCACTGCGGCTGCCTAGGAGCGCCAACAACGCCCAAGCAGTTGCCCTCCTCCTTGCTGCTTAACTTAAGAACAGTCCTGAGAGGGATAAGGATCTCATCCAGGAAGGATAGGGTTAGAGGAATCTGACGTTTAGAACATGAGATAAACCACTCACTCTGCTTTTCTCTATCATCTTAGACTTCTGGGGTAGCCAGGGGGCGGCCAGGTCAATCAATAATTGAGGCACACAATCACCTCGGACTTAAGACCAGAGGTCGGTCACTGAGGTATAATTACTGGGGAAAACAGGAGGAAGGGAACAAGTACTTTGGAGATGAAAAGTGCAGTCAACACTGCACACAAGTTAACAAGAGAAGGCGGGGGTCGGCGACGATGCAAGGAAGTCGTCATCAACGCCGCGCCGCCCCCCCACTACACAACAGACCTGAGATTCCCCCACACTGAGACCCGGGCTCCACAGTAAGGTCGACCTTCCCCTCAGCGGCAGAGCAAGACTGTGTCTCTGCTCCGTTGCCAGGCGGAAGCGGGCGGGTAAGGCTGACCCCCAAGAGCGCCCTTTCGGGGGTCTATCCCGACTTGCCCTGAGATTGGGGGGGTGTTCGCCAAGGGTGGAGCATCACTTCAAAAGGTGGGGGGCTGCTGCATGGCAGGGACGGGCTTCCCTGAGCTCCGGAACTGAAGCTCGCCCCCTCCAGTACCCTGCCACCCTGTTACCTCTTCGTTTCTTCGTCGTCTAGCAGCTCTGGCTCGGTCGCCGCCATTACCACATCGCACTCCGCGGCAGCCGCCATCTTACCGCCGGGACCAGAGAGCCAAGTGGGAGGCAGGCGGCGAAGAGCACTTCCGGTCGGAGCATCGAGCGGCTCCGCGACGCCGCGCCCAGAGGGGCTCCCTCCGGCCCGTCTACCAGCGAGAGGTTCCGCTTGGGACCAGAGCGGCCCTCCGTCCCCGGAGGTCCACGGCGGTCTCCGGGTCTGGGCGGGGGCCCAAAGGCGGTTTCTGTGCGTTGGGGGCGCCACGTTACCCCTGGGTGAGAAGGAGGGGATTATAACAGGGTGTCGTCTCTCTAGGGCTTGGCTTTTTTCAGTATCCCAAGAGACTAGCTGTCATAACAATTTCCAGTGGTAGAGAGCGTCCTGTAAGGCTCTGGGGAGTCTGGTTGAGTAAAGACCCGGAGACCCAAAACTCAAGGGAAAAAACCCCAGCGCTACCTTCCCGGCCTTGGCGTATGTCCACAGCTTCCTCCCGGGAATGACAAGAAGAGACACTTTGAGCCCAGTTCGCCCAGCTTTCATCGTTCCCTGGAAGCCCTGCCCAGCCAAGCTGGGGGAACGCAGGGCGTCTTCACCCCGCGCCTTTCATCCCCCTGGAATCTCCAAGCACAACTGGTTCATCACCCTAATGATGCTGACCCTTTTATGCGGGTACTTTCATGTCAGCCACCTGGGAGTGCCATCTCAGCATTAAGCCTAGGGAGGCTGGCATGACATGGCACCCTAGACCGTGCCCTACAGTTTATAAGGAAGCCTAGTGACCCCCGCACCCCACCTGTCATATAAACTCCCTACTCAGCACGCCTCTGGTTGAATGCAGTCCGGATTGAGAACTCATAGGGAGCGAGGACACAGTTTAATAGTCGTTGTACTTCCCTAACCCAAACCAGTATTTATGAAGTTGGTTAAATCGGAGAGTCTGCGGCTATAATTTAGTTCATTTTGTTTTTCTGAGACAGAGTCTCACTATGTCGCCCTCGGTAGAGTGCCATGGCGTCACAGCTCACAGCAACCTCAAACTCTTGGGCTTAAGTGATTCTCTTGCCTCCGCCTCCCGAGTAGCTGGGACTACAAGTGCCTACCACAATGCCTGGCTATTTTTTTGTTTTGGTTGCCGTTGTCACTGTTGTTTAGCAGGCCCAGGCTGGGCTCAAACCCGCCCACTTTGGTGTATGTGTCTGGGGCCCCAGCCGCCCAGCAGAGCTACAGGTGCCCAGCTGTTGATGACTTTCAACTTTTGACATCTCCAACCTAGACCCTTATTCAAATTCCAGACTTGTATATCCAACTATCTGCTCGATATCTCGTCGCTGTTTCATAAATTCCCAAAGTTTAACATACTTAAATTGAATTTTTCATTTTCTTCTCACCCCTCAACCAAAGTAAAAAACAAATGCTGTATGTACTTGATTCTCTTTCCTGAATTCCTTACCATGTTAAATGGATTCAATTATGTATCAAATGAAAAAAAATGAAGATACAAACTCCCTCTTTCTCACTCCTGACCTCCAATTTATCAACAAGTTTTGTTGATTCACCAGCCAAATTATCTTCCAAATATCTGCCTCCTTTCCACCAGTTCAGACTCTGATCATTTGTTTTAAATTTGGAATACACCACCACAGTGGTGCATACCTGTAGTTCCAGCTATTTATAAGGCTAAGGCAGGAGGATCACTTGAATCCAGCTACGTAGTAAGACCCTCATCTCTTAAAAAGAATAAATAAATAAAACAGGACCAGGTGTGGTGGCTCACACCTGTAATCCTAGCAATTTGGGAGGCCGAGGCAGGAGATTACTTGAAGCCAGGAGTTCAAGATCAGCCTAAGCAACAGTAAGGCCCCCATCTCTACAAAAAATAGAAAAATTAGTATGGTAGCATGTGCCTAAAGTCCCAGCTACTTGGGAGGTTGAGACAGGTGGGTTGCTTGAGCCCAAGAGTTTGAGGTTACAGTGAGCTATGATGATGCCACTATACTCTAGTCCTGGCAACAAAGTGAGAACTTATCTCAAAAAACGAAATAAAAGCAAAATGAAAGAAAGCTTGGACTACAGTAGTAGTCTTAATTGGCCCCCGTTGCTTGTCTCTCTCCAATCTTTACTCTTCTGCCAGAGTAACCTTAAATGCAAAAACTGATCTTGTCACTTCATTAACAATGGCTTTCATTACCATCAGTTTGATCTTTTTGGCCTAACACAGGTTATTTGGCCCCTTTCTACAACCAATGTTGAACCCGAGTACTTGTAGCTCCAGAAAATGTCATGACTTGCATGTTTCCCCCATCCTAGAACACCCTTTCCCCCAAGCCTTTCAAACCTTAACGCAGAGGTGAGCACCCCTCAGGGAAGTTCTCCTTAATGCCCGCTATTCCAAAGCGAAATGCCTCTTTGCTGTGTCCCCATAGCAATGCTGTAATACTATTCACCATGCTGTACAGTAATTGTTGGTCTATTATGTAGCACCTTTAGACGGTGAAGTTCTGATGGCCAAGAAAAACTTGTCTGCTTTTTCTCAGCATGTGGCTTTGCTCCTGGCACAGAGTAGGTGCTCAGAAAATATTTGGAGAGTAAACAAGTAACGAAGCGTTGTTGTACTATGGTAGCCTTGCAGGCGTCCTCAAACTACAGCCCGCGGGCCACATGCAGCCAGCCTAGGACATTTATCCGGCCCACCAGGTGTTTTTGCCGCCACTGCCTGTCCTGCTTAGCAGCCAACTCGTCCCGGGGCCCGCAGTCCGGCCCTCCAACGGTCTGAGGGACAGTGAACTGGCCCCCTGTTTAGAAAGTTTGAGGACCCCTGGAACATTTGGACATCAGTGATACCGGGATATCATCCCAAGGCCAGGCAGGGAGCTTATACCCAAAACTTTAGCACAACAGGCCAGGTCCAGGTTGTCATTTCCCCTCCGGCCTCTGGGGGCGCTGTGCGACCAGCGCCCGCTCTCCGCCCCCGGAATTTGTCTTGCGGGACGGAAGCTGCAGGGCGGGAAGGGGACCGGGCGAGACCCGACTGAGCTAGCTGACCCGCGAGGAAGAGGGGAGCCTTTGCAGTCGTGCTGCCCCACCCTGGTCCCTACAAGCTGTAAGGGGCCCAGCTGGAGCTGCGGGGCCCCGGGAGGTGCGGATCTGGGAGGCGAGGCTTGTCTAGTGCCAGGATCGTCCTCTGCCATTGGGCCGCTTTAGGTGGCAGGTCTCTTTCTCTGATTCCCTCTGAGGTTCCACTCGTGGGGAAATCTGTGACTGAGTTTCCTCTGGCAGCCTGTCTTGGAAGTAGCCCTTAATTGCAGGACTCGCTATATGGGGAGAGGGCCTGTGTCAGTAGCTTCCTCTGGAGAGGTTTCTTTCTGGGACCCTTTGGAGAGGTGATCTCTGTCTCTGCTCTCCGTAGGGAATCTTTGCCCTGAGCCTTTGGGAAGATCTCTCTCTGGGGCCTCGTCAGAGATAAAGTTTCTCTTCTGGGTCTTTCAGTGCAAGGGCAACAAAAATTGTCCTTCTGGCTTGGCGCCTGTAGCACTGTGGTTACGGCGCCAGCCATATACATTGAGGCTGGCGGGTTCGAACCCAGCCCGGGACCATTTAATAATGACAACTGCAACAAAAATAGCCAGGCGTTGTGGCGGGCGTCTGTAGTCCCAGCTACTTGGGAGGATGAGGCAAGAGAGTCGCTTAAGCCCAAGAGTTTGAGTTTGCTGTGAGCTGTGATGCCACAGCACTCTACCGAGGGTGACAAAGTGAGACTCTGTCTAAAAAAAAAAAATTGTCATTCTTTGTAATCTTTTTTCCCTTAGATTCCTTCACTCCTTTCTTCTCTGATGTTCTTCCTCTTAGCCATGGACTTGACTGGGGGTTAGAGGGAATTGGTTGATTGTTCAGATATGTCATAAAGAAAAGTAAAATATCCTTTTATTTGCTCACTTTCCCCAGGTGAGGTGATTTAAGACAGCTGCACAAAATACTGTTTCTGCTTGTTTCTCTCCATTTGGGTCATGGTCGAAGAGAGGAACGTGGGCTGGACTCCCCTAACTAGTTGGTCCCCTCCACATCATGTGTGTGGAATGGAACCTGTCTAGTGGTTCCTTTAAACCAGTGACTCCTCTTCCTTTATAACAACATTTACTGAGCACCTGCACTGTGGCAGGTACTGGGTATGTACTGAGAATAACAAAGATGAATAAAATACAGCTCACTGTCCAGTAGTGGATATAGACAGATTGGTTCAAAGCCTTTCACTAGATCAGGAATGTACTAAATCCCTGAGGCTTTGTAGTCAGTTCAGAACCCTGGGCTGTTAGTTATGAGAGGTCTGCCTTCTGTTTTGATCCTTTCTTTCCTCACCTCACTCAGTGTGCTTCTGTTCCTCAAGGCTGAAGGCTTAAGCATGGGGAAGAGCTGCAAGGTGGTTGTATGCGGCCAGGCATCTGTGGGCAAAACATCAATCCTGGAGCAGCTTCTGTATGGGAACCATGTAGTGGGTGAGTGTTGTTGTGGGTGGGGGAATGGTGGAAGAAGTTGAAGCATAAGGAGTAGGATTTGATCACACTATGCGAAGGCTAAGAGCTGCTCCTGGTGGTTTTTGCACCCTGAAGAGTAAAACATAGTAAACCCCAGCTCTACATTAAACAAATCTGGAGGGAGGAAACCCAGTATCCAAGATATGGAGGACAAGCTCTCATGTCACACTTGTGCTTAGCATGGTATTAGCATGAGATTAATGTGTGTTTCCTGGACTCATTTCAGTCCTGCCAGACTGTCTATTCTCTGGCTTGTACTCCTCAGTCCCATCTCCCAGGGTCCTGTAGGCAGTCCCCTTTCCCTGTCTGGTCAGCCTGTTGCAATGCCCTCTAATTCACATTCCCATCTCCCCACTTCAGACAGTCTTTTCGTTTTATTCCAGGTTCTGAGATGATCGAGACACAGGAGGACATATATGTGGGCTCTATTGAGACAGACCGGGGGGTGCGGGAGCAGGTGCGTTTCTACGACACCCGGGGGCTCCGAGATGGGGCTGAGTTGCCCCGACACTGCTTCTCCTGCACTGATGGCTATGTCCTGGTCTACAGCACTGACAGCCGAGAATCTTTTCAGCGCGTGGAACTGCTCAAGAAGGAGATTGACAAATCCAAGGACAAGAAGGAGGTGCATGGCCTAGGCTCTTTGGGAGCATCGGTAGTGGGAGAGCATGGGCTCTGGGCTGGCTTTCAGGGGCCTGGCATGGCTCCATTCTTTACTTATCCACCAGGAGGTGGGTTTGGAGCTTAAGGTAGGGTAGAGGCCATTGAGAGTGTCTTCACCCCAGAGGTGGGCATGTGTTGAGGCTACTCAACTAAAGAGGCTTCTCTTTAGATTATGGGGTCAAGGACCTAACACATAAAGTCCCACTAATCTTTCTTCTTGACAGTTCTGTGTTCTTAGCTATGAAGGCCTTTTTGGTCTCCAAAATACCCCTGTAAGTTATAGGTATGGGTGTGCTTCCGCACCAGTTGTTTAGCCAGGAAGTGAGTGGTATAATGAGCATGTATGGGTGATAATAGGGCTGTGATGGAACTCCTAGAGAGAGGGCCAGATGGAGGCCAGAATTTCAACAGAGGAAGAAGAAAAAACAACCATCCTATCAGTGGTTTCTATTTTATTTATTTATTTATTTATTAGAGACAGAGTCTCACTTTATTGCCCTTGGTAGAGTGCCGTGGCTTCACAGCTCACAGCAACCTCCAACTCTTAGGCTTAGGCAATTCTCTAGCCTCAGCCTCCCGAGTAACTGGGACTAGAGGTACCCACCACAACACCTGGCTATTTTTTGTTGCAGTTTGGCCAGGGCTGGGTTTGAACCCGCCACCCTTGGTATATGGGGCTGATGCCCTACTCACTGAGCCACAGGCGCTGTCCAACCCATCAGTCATTTCTAATATTGGGAAATGAGACATCAGTCACTGAGACTCTTCTCTCATAGACTTCTTAGGTGGCCAGTGGCCCCTAAACCCATTCTGGGTCCCTGTATATCTACAGGTCTCTACTCTGTCCTTCCCTAGGTCACCATTGTGGTTCTTGGCAACAAGTGCGATCTCCAGGAGCAGCGGCGTGTAGACCCAGACGTGGCTCAGCATTGGGCCAAGTCAGAGAAGGTGAAGCTGTGGGAGGTGTCTGTGGCTGATCGCCGCTCCCTCCTGGAGCCCTTCATCTACCTGGCCAGCAAGATGACCCAGCCCCAGAGCAAGTCTGCCTTCCCTCTCAGCCGAAAGAACAAGGGTAGTGGCTCCTTGGATGGCTGAAGACCTGCCATTCCTTCTTCACCCTCCCAGCCCTATTCCAGCTTCTGGGGCTACAGAAAATGGGTTGAAGGCAAAAGGAGGTAGGGGAGGCAGGCAATCTGTCCTTCCCAGTCAGCAGGGGAGTGGCCCAAGCCTTTTGCTCCCTGTTAACTGCCAGAAGTGCAAATAATCTTGGTTAGCACCTCCTATCCTCTTCCCAACCCCTAGCTTTTATCATAATCTCCTTCATTGTCTCCTGGGGCAGTTGTGGGTCAGCATCCCTTCCATCTGCCCTAGACAGGAAGCAGAGCTACCATCCAGAAGTGCCCATTTTATTTAGTTTGATTTCTATCATTGGGGTCCACCTTCTGGGTTTCCTGCCAGTAACACACACACATACACACACACTTGATAGTCAGCCTGGACTCTAAAGAAAATGTGTCCAGGTATCGTGGGTATATGTGCTGGCATTACTGGTGCCTCCGCATCTCTCACCCTGACCTTTCTCCTATCAATTCCCTAGCTAGACGAAGCAGGCCTCCCAAGAGTGTAATTTTCTGTTGTAAACAACCCCCACCCCCAATTGTTTAACTTCCTCTTTCTGCTCAGGGAGCAGATGGGCCTCATTTGTTGAGGTGGAATGGAGCAATGGCTGGGCTGTGAGTCACCAGCTGACTTTGTGACCCAGCAAGACCTTTCCCCTCTCAGCGCCAATTTTCTCGTCTGTAAAGTGACAGGAGTTGCTTAGCTGATCTGGATCCTCTCCAGCTGTCTGGTTTTATAAAGCTGTGGTTTCTCCCTCTTCAAGGTGCTATGCCTGCCAGCCCTGGTGGCTGGGACATGCTCTCCTGCTAACCACCAGGGGGCAGGAGTTCACTTTCCACTCCGGTGCCCAGTCTGCAGACATCTTGCCCTGGGACTGGTCTTCACCCCTTCCTGTGGTTATTTCTAGTTCATAGCTGGACTTCTATTTATCTGTATTTATACACCTGCTGCCATGGTGAAGGCTGGACAAGGTGCTCCTTTAAAGCCTTTCTTACCTCAGATGCCTGAACAGAGCAAAGGCAAACCAGTAGCAGTTTCTCAGGAGCTGACAGGTCATCTGTCAGGCCTCAGAGGTGGTTACATGCTCAGACAGGCTGTACAGTGAGCTTATAACCCACAACTTCCTGTGCCCACCTTGTGCTACTAGTATGCACACCTAGCTTGGGGGACATACTGCAGCCAGGTAACCTCTAATACAATGCACCTGTCCCCAAAACAGGAGAAGTGAGCAGGCCCATGGCTGGGTGAGTAGAATTAGGACATGTACAGGCTTGGGGGTTCAAGTTAATTTATTGATGCATTGGATACAATAAAACCACAACTGCTGTTATCAAAAAGTTTTCCTCCCCTCCCCCCTTTTTCTTGTTCTCCCTTAGGAAATTTAAAAAAAAAAAAAAACAAAATACAGGTGGATACTGGCAAAGTCCCATGTTGTGGGGTAAGGGCAGTGCTGGGTGGGATGGAGTTTGTGACATTGACTTTGACAGCATGAAGATGGGTCCTACACACGGGTGTCAGACTGTATCCTAGCACTCTGCTTCACAGTGGGGTGAGAAGAGAAAGCTGTATTTATGCTAGGGACCAGTTTGGAGGTAAGGAGCTGGAGGGGAAACTTCTTTTGGGACCCCTGGGGTGGGGGGTTGGTGTAAGCTGAGTCCATAGTCTGAGGGACACCCAGTGACACCTCCCCCCAGGAACTGGGGTTCAGGAGGACTCGGCAAAAGGCTGAGCTTTTGTGGGATGGGTCATACCCTGTATTGACATTGGGCCCACCCAGAACATTGTCACCAGCTGCATCCTCTCAGAGCAGGTGAGGCCTCCAGAAGATTTCAGAGCTAGCTCCTGCCAGGTGCTGCCCTGCCTTAGCACTGCTTGATCCAAGGACTCTTGGGTTCCCCTTTCTTTTCCACAGTCCCTTGCCATATTCCCATGGTCACCTTGTCCTGATAACCTTGAGCCTGCTCCAACTTGAGACCCCCATACCTTATTTCCAGAGAAACAAGTGAGGCCCTGAGCACAGGTGTGGTCATGGGTTTATCCCTGGCTAAGAGAGGCTGGCTTGTAGAAGCTGAGATTCTAAGACTGGCCACGTAGGTGTACATAGGGTGTAGGTCTTGGGTCCATAAAAATGAGAGCACCACATGGCTGGGGCTGGATTTTGCATAGATCTTTGGGATTTATCAGACTAGGAAGTGCAGAAAACCCTAGAACTAGCCCCCAAAAGCCTGGGAAAGGAGGGTGGGGGTGCTCCTCAGACCAGGAAGGTACTGGTTGAATCCCCAGTCCAGACAGGGAAAGTAAGCTGCCCTCATAACTAGCCCAGCCCTTCCTAGTTCTGGCAGGACTCCCTAAACTGGAAAACAGTCCCTGTGGGATGTAGAAAACAGGCATCTTGGGGACAGGAGAAGATGGCTGTTGGGAACTCAGCCCTGGCCTCCCTATGAGGGTTAATAGGGGGCAAAGACGATGGGTCCCGTGGCAGGACGAACAGCTCCTGCTGGGGTACGAAACAGAGCTGGGCCCAGGATTGGAGCTGGAAATAGGGTAGTGGCTGCTGTAGGGGCAGGCCGGAGAGCCAGGGGCCCAGGCAGGGCACAGATGGCAGTGGCTGCAGTGGGGAGTGGGCTGGGTAGGAAACGGGCTGCCAGCGTCTTGGTGAGTTGCTTCTGCAAGGCCAGTTTAGACTACACAGAAAAAAAAAAAAAAAGGAGTGGACACAGTGTAACTCAGAAAATCCCACCCTCCTCCTCTGACCCCATCCCTGGGCCTTTTGCTGTAGGAAAAACGTGACTTTTAGAGTTCCAAACCTAAATCCTCCTCCCTTTCCACCTCCAAACATTCATTCCAAAGGGCTTTCTCTACCACCTGTCTTCCTGCCCAGAGGGAGGAAAATCTCAGGGTGGGAGAAAGGGGTGGGGAGGGGAGGGGATAGTCTCTAGGAGAAGCACACCCACCCCTTCACTCTTATGGTAAGGTTCCTGCCCAAGTCTGGCTGCTACACCAGCCCACCTCCCCGGAAATTCCTCTGGGCAGATCCCAGGACAGCCAAAAACCCAACCCCAACTCCTTTCCTGTCCTACCTCCAGCTGGCCCTCCCTATCAGCCCACCCTCTTCCTCCCCACCCGGGTCCCAGCTCTATTGCCTGGAGACAGATACCTTGAGGATACTCATGGCCAGCGCTGCATGCTTCTGTAGCTTGCTGTGCTGGCTGGAGGGCTTGGGGGGCTTCCCGGCCAGTCGATCTTTGTGTCTCCTGCTGCTCATGTGCTAGTGAACAGACAGATGGACAGACTGGGGACAAGACGAGGAAACCCAAGGACCACAGGACTACTCTGTCATCTTCAACTGTCTTACCTTTCTTTACCCTCATGGTCAGAGCACCTTGCCTGATCCTCCCCCAGGGCAGGCCCTGGCAAGGGGAGGTAAGACTTGACCTTCACTGTAAGGAGCCCATGGCCAACCGGCCTCAATCCGGCCCTTCCAGCCTGCCCTATTCTGTTCTACCCACCCTCTCTCCAGGCTTCTCTCTCCAGGACTCCTCTTCTTTCCTGCCTTGTGTTCAGTAGTTAGCTAGATATGAGCAGGGCAGATGATGGACTGGTGAGGCTATTTTGGATTGTTTTGGGTCAGGCTGACCTGGGCTATTATGGGAAAGAGGCTGATTAAGACCTTGCAGGTGGGTTGTTTTGAGAACAGAGTTAATTAAGACCCCAGCAGACTTCCAAGAAGCAGCTGAGCTGATACTCCTCAAAAGTGTGTGTAAAACTCAAAACTGCATTTTCCATGGAGCCTACAGTCACCAGAACAGGCCTGGCCTGCTATGCAGATTATTGATAAACTTCCTTTTTCTTGCTAAAACCTTGTTTTCTTCAATTATTTTGGGGACTACCTCAAGCCACCCTGCCACTCCAACACCTGTACTGCTCTGGCCCTCACCCCTGGCTCCAACCCCAGTCCTGGTCCCATTTTTCCCACCTGCTTGAGTTGAGTCTCTGAATTGACCTGGAGCTGACAGAGAGCACAGTGGAAAGGAGGGGTGGGCCCCTGCCGGCCACTCCGGCCACCTGTCACTCTCCTGGCCTTGTGTCCAGCCCCTCCCCGGGGCACTGGGCGGCCCCGGCCCCTGCGGGGAGTCCCTCGCTGCCCTTCCACCATCCATCGGTGCTTGGCTCCTAGAGGAAGAGAAGTCTGTCAGCACTGAAGAGCCATGGAGAAGCCTCCTAAACCCCTGTACTAGGTCAGTTTGACTGTCCCTTTAAGCCTCATGGCTGCTCTGCACATACACTGCCCTCCAGCTGCATCTGATCTCGCCTCTTAGGGTCTGTCTTATTGGCTTCACTTTTGCTGTAATCTTAATCCCTTCTGGTTCTGGTCTAAGGAGAGATGGAGGAGGTGTCTCCAGTCTTCTCTGGAGTGACCTTTCAGAGATCTAGTGACTTCTAGTTCTTGCTGCCTCCAATTCCTCTTCCCAGTTCTCCCTCCCCAGGGATTAACAGGAGGACCCAGCAATGCCTGCCCAGTGACAGCTACATACAACACGTCTGCCACCCCTGTCCTTGAGAGAAGCACCCCAAGATCTCAAGCCTCCCTGTCCCTCTCCTCCCCCAGGCTCCAGCTCCTGGGAGCACTGACCTGTGTTGTGAGCCTGAAGTTGGGAGGCCGAATTCACGGTCACCTTACATGTGGGGCAGTAGAGGCGCCCCTTCTCGGTCCTGCCTTCCCCACTCACGCTGCTTTCCATAGCCGCTGCTGCCGGCTCAGGCCCTGGCGCCTCCCTCCCAGGCTCCGGGGAACAAGGTGGGCAGGAGGAAGAAGAGGAAGAGGAAGCAGCATCCAAGATGTCTGCATGTGCTGGCTCCTTGGGTGCAGGGTCTGGAGTTAGTGGTGGCTGGAATGAAGGGCCGAGAGGAAGACCTACAGGAACCACTGTGGGATGGAAGGCATTGGGGGAGAGTGTGAGGCCCAAGATGATTCTAGGGACCATGATTCCAAGCACTGATGATGGGGGTGGCATAATAGGGTGGAGGGGTGACCAGCACTGGATCCCAGGTCCCACTTTCCTACCAACTCACTGAGGAGAATTGTGCCTCAGTCTCCCCAGCAGAATTTATAATGTTGGACAGAATAGTCTCAGAGAGCCCTTGCAGCCCTGGTATTCTAGTTATTTGCTTGATGTTAAGCAAGCAGAAATCACTAAAAAGATGTACTAGAATGTTCATACAGCACTATATATAATAGCATAAAACTAGAAATTATCCAAATGTTCATCAACAAAAGAAGAGATTTTTTTCTCTTTCTTTTTTTTTTTTGAGACAGAGTCTCACTTTGTCACCCTGGGTAGAGTGCCATGGCATCATAGCTCCCAGCAACCTCAAACTCTTGGGCACAAGAGATCCTCTTGCCTCAGCCTCCCGAGTAGCTAGGACTACAGGTGCCCACCATAACGCCTGGCTGTTTTTTCTATATTTAGTAGAAACAGGGTCTCACTTTTGCTCAGGCTGGTCTCAAACTCCTGAGCTCAAGCAATCCACCTGCCTCAGCCTCCCAGAAGGCTACGATTACAGGTGTGAGCCACTGTGCCCAGCCCCCAAAGAAGAGATTTTTTTTGAAAATAGTGGTTATGGCCACACAGTGGAGCACTAATAGCAATAAAAAAGAATAAACCGCAGCTACATGCAGCAACATGGATGAATCTTCTTCTTCTTTTTTTTTTTTTCCTGAGACAGAGTCTCATTTGTCACCCTTGGAAGAGTGCTGTGGTGTCATAGCTAACAGCAACCTGAAACTCTTGAGCTGAAGCAATTCTTTTGTCTCAGCCTCCTGAGTAGCTGAGACTACAGGCGCCTGCCACAATGCCCAGCTATTTTTAGAGACAGAAGGTTTCTCACTTGCTCAGGCTGGTCTCGAACCTGTCAGCTCAGACAATCCACACACCTCGGCGTGTTAGGACTTACAGGCATGCGCCACCACCATACCTGGCCAACATGAAGCAATCTTAACAGACACAATGAATGCTGATGACCACGAGAGATGAACAACACCCAAGATACACAACCTGCATACTCTGATTCACCAAAACCAAGTGAAACTGACATGCACAGAAAAATCAGGATCTGTAGTTGGTTGTATAGTTACTCCCCCCAAAATTCATGTCTATCTGGAACCTCAGAATGTGACCTTGTTTCAACACAGGATCTTTGCAGATAAAATTAGTTAAGACACGGTCATGCTGGGTTAGGATGTGACTAATCCAGTGACTGGTGTCCTTCTGAGAAGAGTATGTGGAGCACAGAGACACATAAGGGAGAACATGGTATAAAGATGGAGGCAGGCTCGGCGCCTGTGGCTCAATCGGCTAAGGCGCCAGCCACATACACCTAAGGTGGCGGGTTCGAATCCCCAGCCCGGGCCCGCCAAACAACAATGATGGCTGCAACCAAAAAATAGCCGGGCGTTGTGGTGGGCGCCTGTGGTCCCAGCTACTTGGGAGGCGGAGGCAGGAGACTCGCTTAAGCCCAGGAGTTGGAAGTTGCTATGAGCTGTGATGCCATGGCACTCTACCCAGGGGGAGAGCTTGAGGCTCCGTCTCAAAAAATAAATAAATAAATAAAGATGGAGGCAGAGATCATAGATGCAGCTAAGAGCCAAGATGAGGACTACCAGCCTCTACCAGAAGCTGGAAGAGAGGCAGGGGGCAGTTTTTCCCTCTGAGTCCACAAGAAGGAACCAATCCTGTCAACACCTTGATTTCAGACTTCTGACCTCCAGAACCATGGGAAAATACATTTCTGCTGTTTTCAGCCACCCACTTTGTAGTCACTTGTGATGGCAGCCCTGGGAAATGAATACAGCCAGGTAGTGACTGGGAAGAGCTCAAGGCTGGGAATATTCCTCGAGCTATAGATTTGCGTGCCTTTGCATGCATGTATGGAATACTCTAACACATGCAAAATCAATAAGCAGAAATCTCTCAACCCTTCTTTGGAAACCAGATTTCAGAATGGAGCTAGGAGGGGCAGAGAAGAGTTTAGGACTGACCTTTGCTCTCTGGCTCTCCGGGGGCCCCACTGGCCAGTGCTGGGATTGGGGACACCACTGCCCCATCCTGGGCCAGGGTTTGTGGCTTCTGCTTACTCTTGGCAGCTTCAACAGCCTTGAGTTTTCTGGCATGTTTGTGGCCTTTGTAATGTGCTTCAGCCTGGTTCTGGGGAAGGAAGAGTGTGAGGTCACCATTCATTCAGATGCCCCATTCAGGTGTAAGAGCTGAGCAGGGGACAGATCAATGGGAGGTAGGGTTTAGGTCTCACAGGGGCGAATCCTTTTCATTGCCCTCATCATCACATGTGTGTGGTCCTGAGGTTTACAGAATGCATTCTCATAACTTGAGCTCCAAAGCAAGCAGCCTCTGGCTTCAGATTGTAACCCAGCCTCTTAGTAGCTGTGCATCTTTGGGCAACTAACCTTACCTCTCTGAGCCTGAATTTCCTCCCTGTCCTCCTCTCCTGTGAGCTCCAGCTCCTGGGACCACTGACTTGTGTTGTGAGCCTGAAGTTGGGAGGCCAAGTTCATGGTCACCTTACATGTGGGGCAGTAGAGGCACTCTTTCTGACCTCACAGGATTGTAAGAATTAAACTAGAACATGAATTATAAGTGCCTAGTATATATAATAGATGTTCAATGAATGTTAGAATGTTAGTTATGAAGTTTATGAATGTACAAATGGAGAAAACAACAGTCCTCACACTTAGGGGTATATGCACCCCAAACATTCATCCTTTTGTTCATTTTCATTTTTATTGAGACAGAGCCTCAAGCTATTGCCCTGGGTAGAGTGCTCTGGCATCACAGGTCACAGCAACCTCCAACTCCTGGGCTTAAGCAATTCTCTTGCCTCAGCCTCCCAAGTAGCTGGGACTACAGGCAGCCGCCACAATGCCTAGCCATTTTTTTGATTGCAGTTGTCATTGTTTTTTTGGCGGGCCCAGGCTGGATTCGAACCTGCCAGCTCAGGTGTATGTGGCTGGCACCTTAGCCACTTGAGCCAACAGGCGCCAAGCCCTTTTGTTCATTTTTAAACAAACAGTCATTGAGCTCATTATTTGCCAGGTACCGTGCCATGGACTAGCACAAAGAAGATATGGTGGCTCAGCGCCTGTGGCTCAATCGGCTAAGGCACCAGCCACGTACACCTAAGGTGGCAGGTTCGAATCCCCAGCCTTGGCCCGCCAAACAACAATGATGGCTGTAGCCAAAAAATGGCCGGGCGTTGTGGCTGGCGCCTGTGGTCCCAGCTACTTGGGAGGCGGAGGCAGGAGACTCGCTTAAGCCCAGGAGTTGGAGGTTGCTATGAGCTGTGATGCCATGGCACTCTACCCAGGGGGATAGCTTGAGGCTCCATCTCAAAAAAAAAAAAAAAATTAAATTAAAAAAAAAAAAAGAAAGAAAGAGGGGCAGCACCCATGGTTCAAGGGAATGGGGCGCTGGCCCCATATATCGGAGCTGGTGGGTTCAAACCTGGCAAAAAAAAAAGAAACAAAAGAGAGAGACCCTGTCTCTACCAAAAATAGAAAAACTAGCCTTATATTGTGGCAGGCTCCTGTAGTCCCAGCTACTCAAGAGGATCACTTGAGCACAGGAGTTTGAGGTTGCTATGAGCTACGATGCCACAATACTCTAGCCTAAAGCAACAGAATGAGACTCTTATCTCAAAAACAAAAAAACAAGACAAAAAGTAGGCTGGGTGTGGTGGCACACACCTGTAGTCCCAGCTACTTGGGAGACTAAGGCATGAGGATCACTGTAGCCCAGGAGTTTGATTTCTGGCAACACTACTGTACTGTAGCCCCAGCAACATAGAAACATCCTGTTTCTAAGATAAATAAATAACAAATGCTGGAGATATGGTTTGGATGTTTGGCCCCCCAATCTCCTATTGAAATTTGATCCTCAGTGTTGAATGTGGGGCCTGGTGGGAGGTTTGTGGGTCATGAGGGTAGATCCCTCATGAATGGCTTAGGGCCCTCCCCTCAACGATGAGTTCTCACTCTTAGTTCATGCAAGAGCTGGTTGTTTAAAGGAGCCTGACACCCCCACCTCTTGCTTTTCTCTCCTTCTCTTGTCATGTGACACACCTGGACTGGAAGCGCTCTGAAATCCTCAGAGATACTGAAGTGATGCTTTTTGTACTGTTTGTAGAACTGTGAGGCAAATAAATTTCTTTTCTTTATAAATTACCCAGCTTCAGGTATTTCCTATATAGCAATACAAAATGGACTAACACAGCTGGGGAAGATTCAGAGAAGAGAATTTTTTAAAAATATATTGTTTTATTATTATTTTGGTTTTTGCAGTTTTTGGCTGGGGCTGAGTTTGAACCCACCACCTCTGGCATATGTGGCTGGCTCCCTACTCCTTTGAGCAACAGGCACTGCCCCAGAGAAGGGAAATCTTATACATTGTTCATGGGAATGTGAACTAGACATGCCACTACGGGAAATATCGTGTTTCCCCGAAAATAAGACCTGTCCAAAAAAAGAAGCCCTAGCAGGATTTCTATGCATTTGTTAAATATAAACCCTACCCCAATAATAAGACCTAGTGATGGGCATGGCTATGCAACGCATCTGTATAGCCACGACACGCATTTCGGCGCAGAGAGGAAGACATCCTCTGAAAATAAGCCCTACTGTGTCTTCTTGAGAAAAAAATAAATGTAAGATAGTGTCTTATTTTGGGGGAAACATGGTAGTATGGAAGTTCCTCAAAAAACAGCAAATAGAGCTAACAGATGATCCAGCAATTTATCCAAAGAAAAGGAAGTCAGGGGGTGGCACCTATGGCTCAAAGGAGCAGGGCACCAGCCCCATATACTGGAGGTGGCGGGTTCAAATGCAGCCCCGGCCAAAAAAAAAAAAAAAAAGAAAAGAAAAGGAAGTCAGTACATTGAAAAGACATTCACCACCCCCATGTTTACAGCAACTGTATTCACAAAATATGGATTCAACCTATGTAGCCAAAAACAATGAATAAAGAAAATGTAGTATGTTAAATATGCAGGATGGAATCCTACTCAACCATAAAAAAAGATGAAATCTTGGCTCGGCAGCTGTAGCCTAGTGGTTATGGCACCAGCCACATACACAGGCTGGAGGGTTCAAACTCAGCCCGGGCCAGCTAAACAATGACAACTGCAACGAAAACAGCCAGGGATTGTGGCGGGCACCTGTAGTCTCAGCTACTCAGGAGGTTGAGGCAAGAGAATCGTGTAAGCCCAAGAGCTGGAGGCTGCTGTGAGCTGTGATGCTACGGCACTCTACCAAGGGTGAAATAGTGAAACTCTGTCTCAAAAAAAAAAGATGAAATCCTGTCACTCACACATGGATGGAAATGGATGCCATTATGTTAAGTGAAATAAGCCAGGAAGAGAAAGTTCAACACTGCAGGTTTTCACAAATATGTGGAGACTTAAGAAGTTAATTTCATAGAAGAAAAAAGTAGAAGAAGAGAGATTTTAGAAGCTAGGAAGGGCAGGGAGAAAGGAGGAACAGGAAGACATTTATTAAAGAATACAGGCCAGGTGTGTATTCTCACACCTGTAATCCTATCACTCTGGGAGGCTGAGGCAGGTGGATTGCCTGAGCCCACAGTTTTGAGACCACCCTGAGTAAGAGAAACCCCCTGCCTAAAAACAGCTGGGTGTTGTGGTCACCTATATTCCCAGCTCCTCGGGAGGCTGAGATAAAAGAATCACTTGAGCCCAAGAGTTTGAGGTTGCTGTGAGCTGTGATGCCATAGCACTTTACCAAGGGTGACAAGTGAGACTCTGTCTCAAAAAAATAAAATAAAACAAAATAAAAAGTAAAGGATACAAAATCACAGCTAGAGAGCAGGAACAAATTCTGGAGTTCTATATTTCTGTAGGATGACTATAGTTAATGATATTTTATAAGGTTTCAAATAGCTAGAAGATATTGAATAGTCCCAACACAAATAACATTTGAGATAATGAATATTTACCCTAATTACTCTGATCTGATCACTATACATTATGTATCAAAACATCACTATGGCAGGTACAGTACCATCACACTTGTAATCTCAGACCTTTTGGGAGGCTGAGATGGGGAGGATTGCTTGAGGCCAGTAATTTGAGACCAACCTGGGCAATAAGCAAGATCATCATCTCATTCCAAAAAAAAAAAATAGAAAGAAAGAAATTAACCAGCTGCATTAGTAGATGGCTGCGGTCCCAGCTACTTGGGAGGCTGAGGCAGAGAATGGCTTCAGCTCAGGAATAATAATAATAATTATTATTATTATTTGAGACAGAGTTTCACTATGTCACCGTTGGTAGAGTGCAGTGGCATCACAGCTCAGAGCAATGTCTAACTCTTTGTCTTAAGCAATTCTCTTGCCTCAGCCTCCCAAGTAGCTGGGACTATATGTGCCCGCCTCAATGCCTGGCTATTTTTTGTTGCAGTTGTCTTGCTGTTTAGCTGGCCCAGGTTGGGTTCGAACCTGCCAGCCTCAGTGCATGTGGCTGGTGCCATAACCACTGTGCTATGGGCGCCGAGCCTCAGCTCAGGAATTTTGAGGTTGCAGTGAGCTATAATAATGCCACTACCCTCCAGCCCAAGAGACAAAGTGAGGCCCCTCATGTGTTTAAAAAAATTACTATGTACCCCATGAATATGCAATTATTTGTCAATTAAACTTAAACTTTGTCTTTGAAATTTGCCAGGAACAGTGGCTCATGCCAGTAATCCCAGCACTCTGGGAGGCCAAGGTGGGCAGATTGCCTGAGCTCACAGATTCGGAAGCAGCCTGAGCCAGAGCAAGACCTTGTCTCTAAAAATAGCCTGGTGTTGTGGTGGAGGCCTGTAGTCCAGCTACTTGGTAGGCTGAGGCAAGAGAATTGCTTAAACCCAAGAGTTTGAGGTTGCTGTGAGCTGTGATACCACAGCACTCACCAAGGGCAACAAAGTGAGACTCTGTCTCAAAAAAATAAACTTTGTATTTGAAATTAAAAATAAATTTAAGGCAAAGTATAATGGCTCACACCTGAACCCTAACATTCTGGGAGGCTGAGGTGGGAGGATCACTTGAGGGAGGAATTCAAGACCAGCCCAAGCAAGACTGAGACTGGCGGCATGGGCCTACAGTTCCAGCTACTTGGCAGGCGGAGGCAGCAGGATTGCTTACGCCCAGAACTGTGAGGTTTTAGTGAACTATGATAACCCATGGCACTCCAGCCTGAGTGACGGAATGAGAATCTGTCTCAAAAATAAATAAATAATTTTTAAAAATTAAATTTAAAAAAGATGTTAAGGGAAGACAAGGAAATATACAAGTGAAATATGTAACTATGTCAGAAAATAATGAAATATGTTTTGAAATGTTAAATGACTTTTAATGAAGATAAGTGTTTAAACTAAAGTCATTAGAGCAGGTAAAAGTTTCAAGCTCAAAACAGGAAACAAATTTTTACCTGAGAGAGCAAATATAAGCATTAAAGGCATCGTGCTAAGGCTAGAAATACAATGAGGAACTTTAAAAGGGCTTTCATTCTGAGAATATACAGATCAGTAAGTAGGCACAATTCATCAAGCAACACAAAATATTAAATTGCAAACCAAATGAAGACTCTAAAACTTCCAACAACCATAAGAATATGTTATAGTCTAAAGCATAAGACCTTTATGTCTATCTATTCTTCCCCATAAACATTTAAAATAAGGTATAAATGATGACAAATGCTTTACAGAAAGGTTTAAACTGCTACATTTTTTCTAAAGAGACATTGTAGAAAACAATGTACGAAAGTCTTTACTTCTGAACAATTATTAAAGACAGGGTGTATTTAGAACATCCACACAAGCGACTATAGATACTTAGCAGAATTCTGGTAAAGAATCAAGTGGAAGAGGTGGACAGACCAGAGAAGTACAGGAGCTCTGACCTTACCAGGATGTCATCCATTGAAAGAATTACTAAATGTAAACAGGCAAAAAAATAACTAAATTTAAACCCCAAAAAGAACGTATTTATATGCTGGTAGTAGACTCTTCTCTATACACTAGCATAACTAAGAATAAAAATGTGATTTAACTAAAGCATAGTAGGTAACAAACAAGTAATAAGAATATTCCAGCCAGCGTGGTGGCTCACACCTGTAATTCCAGCACTGTGAGAGGTTGAGGAGGGTGAATTACTTGAGCTCAGGAGTTCAAAACTTGCCTGAGTGAAAGTGAGAACTTGACTCATTAACAAAAAGAAAACCCGCAGCTGGGTGCCATGGTGAGCACCTGTAATCCCAGTGGCTTCTGGAGGCTGAGGCAGCAGAATGCCCACAGCCCGAGTCTGAGGTTGTAGTGAGCTACAATGCCATCACACTCTGCTCAGGGCATAGGGAGGGACTGTGGTTCAAAATAATAATAATAATAATAATAATAATATTCCAAGGCATCTGAATCAAGATGGCCAACTGACCACAAAATTTCAGTTCCCATTAAAATTCTACAGAGGAGGCTCAGTGCCTGTGGCTCACACGGCTAAGGCACCAGCCACGTACACCCAAGGTGGCGGGTTCAAATCCAGCCCGGGCCCACCAAACAACAATGATGGCTGCAACCAAAAAATAGCCAGG